>BQNB010163151.1:3256-14474 GCA_026074375.1 Tanacetum coccineum | reverse complement strand
CTGAACTTTTTCTAAATTGTGTATAAAAGAAAATCTTTTTGATTTTTTTTAAAAAAATTTAGATAAAAGAAAATATTTTTTATTTTTTATTTTAAATTTTTTTATATAAAAGAAAATTCTTTTTTAATTTTCTATAAAATTAAACAACAACTTTTGGTACCCACTTAAGCATGTTGCTAACGGGTTTACCATATTTGGAGAACCAAACGTAAGTTGCGTCAATTTGATGCATAGAGGTTGAATTCTAAGGAGATTCGAAACACGGTGTTTCATTTTGAAATAACTTTCTTGGAACCAACGGAGACTTAAAACTCTTCTCATTTGTCCATTTTGACTTATAAAACCTTGATGTTTCATTAGGAGTTTTAAAACTTCTCAAAGGTGTGAACACCATTTTGAAACTCGGTGTTTCATTCGATGTGTTAATCCTTGAGAAAGACGAAGATTTCCATTTATTGTTGAAACTCGGTGTTTCATTTTGAAAAATTCTTCTCGAAATGAATGAAAACCTTACATCTTTCACCTTTTTCAAAACTGAATCATCTCTTTTACGCATTGAAAACATTTCATCCCTAGAATACTTAAACTGTTTGGAAATTTACTTTTCCACATTTGTTTTTCACATGATTTTGAAAAGAAAATGTTTCGGATGAATGTCGTTTCTTCAAATACTTCCTATCTTTCTACAAAGAATAAGTAGTAAATTGAGAAACCTTTTTCGAAATCGGTATTGAAGATTTACCCGTGTAAATCTTTTCCGAAACATTCACTTTTAGAATTCATTTTGTGAAAACTTGAGAAACAACCTTGTTTTGTTTTATTGAATCAAACAATCTTTTGTAATGCATTTTCAAATCATTGTTCTCTTTTTCAAATTTTTCACAAGAAGTTTCATATTTCTCTTTCAACACATTATATGATGTTCTCAAATCATTAATTTTCTTTTGCAACGAAGTGTAATTTTGAGGTGCCAACTGCGATTTTAATAAAGCATTTTCTTTTTCAAGATTTGCAAAATGCGTCTCAAATTTATCAGTTCTTCTTAAAAGCTCCGTTTTGACATCATCAAAATCTTTGACTCATTATGCTAAAACCTTTTCCAACTTTGAAATCTTAGTCTCAAACACCTTTTTTCTCTTCATCAAAACATTTTATTTTATCCCTCATTTCCTTTACAAGTTCCAAATTCTTAGACTCAAAAGTTGAACTTGTAATGGAAATCTTTGAAACGTTTTATTTGTATTCTTTATTCATCATTTCAATCATTTTCTCAAGAGAATTATCATGTTTTAGAAACTTAAACTTTGTTTCACGTCTTTGTTTCAAAACATCATTGGAAGCCAACAAATCATTATACTCTTTTTGCACCGAAGAGTACACTTTTTCAAGGAATTCATTTTTAGCCAGAAACATTCGTTTGTATTCTTCAAAAAGATTGATTTGTTGTTTCATCTCTTGATCTGAAATCTTAAGTTTCTCTAAAAGTTCTAAAACTTGAGATTTCATTTGGTCAATATCTTTTAACAACACAGATTCTTTAGTCTCGTATACCTTTTCAAGATTATGCAACTCAGATTCTCTAGATTCCAGATCTTTATTTTCAGTTTGCAAACCTTTTATTTTAACTTTTAAGCTCTCAATTTCTTTTAAAGCATCATATTTTTCATCTAAAAAACGTACAACTAATTCAGTTGTTTCTTTTAATTGTGTTTGCAAACTTAAAATAACATCCTTTTCTGAGTTATTGTGTGTGTCATGAACTATTTGTGAATCAAACTCAGATTGTACCTCATAAAATGGCTCAGATTGTACCTCATTCATCTCTTTCTCTCAAAGTCGCTTCTGCAAACGCACGTGCCTTAGATAGCTCTTCAACCGTTAAATTCAAACTATCGTTTACACTATTAAATTCCGTAACTTGCACTTGAAGAGTTTAAAACGTTATATAATCAACAACTTTTGACTTTAAATTTTCATTTTCACTCTGAAGTTCATTAACTTGCGCTTGAAGATTTTGAACGGTTGTAAAATCAACAATCTTTGACTTCGGATGTTCATTTTCGAAATCCTTTTTACATAGACACTCTTTTAGCTCTGAAATTGTCGTTTGTTGAATCTTAACAGTGTTATTTAACTTAGCTAATTGACCACTCATCGTGTCAAGTGAATTGATTGCGGTTGTCGTAAGGACTTCTACAAGAAATTTTACAACTCCCTAAGCAGTGTACCTAATTGTTGTAGTGTAGTATAGGAAAGACTCGGGGGTTGTTATCATTCTCTAGGGGAATAGGTTGGGAAGGCTTGATCACGGTCTAACACTAGCTCACTCATCTCGATTTTAAAAAGTCACAAAAAAATTTCAACGAATAACCCGATAAACGCGCTCAAATAATCACGACAAACTTATATCTCGTAAACGTTTTTTTTTTTTTAATAACTAAAACTGTAAACTAAAACTATTTAATTCTCAAAAAAAAATCCGTACACTAAAAAAATGTGTTTATTTAATCATGTATTACTCCCTAGATTGCTTCTCCTAGTGTTGTTGCTTTGTCACACTTGTGATGATCTATGTAATTATTTCCTAAGTCATGAACGAATAACACGAACCCGTCGTCTATTTAATATTTCGTTAAGACAACGCACAAGTAAGGTAGTATGAAGACTATTACAAGGCCCCTAAGAGTATATTAAATGCATTTGAAATATATTAAGAGTGGATTAACCATATAAGGGGCAAGGTAGTATGAAGACTGTTACCCGATGGTATCCTTTCTACATAATTATGTTTTCCTAGACATATCAACAGTGATAGAGACAAAAGCTGGTTTTCTAAGACCTAACATACATATTCATCACAAGAAGCAACACCACTAAGATCTACATTCCAGGTTTCATACAATCATAAATAAACACAATTGAAGGTTTAGCCAAGCATGTTAAAGATAAAGCAAAAACACAAAAGAATCATACAACAAGACATATTGAATGATTAAGATAGTCTTACTTGATTAAAACATGAATTGAAGGAAGTACAATAGGGTTTTGAGGCCCTAAAATCATCCCTAACATCTGCTAAACAAACTAGGGTTTGTCCCTTTCTTTTACTCTAAAGTTACACACTTAAAATCCTAAAAATTGATTTGTATATATAGGAAAATCGTTGTGACGGCATCGCATTTTAATCGTGACACCGTCATGAGTAGAACATTCTAGATATTGGACTGGGTCGTGCGAGCTGAAGCCATCGTGGAATGTTGTGACCCCGTCATGGTGGGAATTGTGACGGCGTCACGTGTAAATTGTGACGCCGTTTCCAGCCTCTGAGTATAAATTCTTGAGAAATGTTGGTGTAGGTCCGTAGTCTTGTCCGTTTCTTCTCGAAATAATCCTAAGTCACATGTATTTCCTCCAAATGCATTCCAAATGCTGAATACCTGAAAAGGAACGATTAAGTACCTATTTTGGGCATAAATGCACGATTTAGGAGGTTAAACGACCCCGAAAAAGTGTATAAAATGACACCTCATCAAATACCCCTACACTTAGGATTTGATTGTCCTCAAGCAAATGGGCTTTTCTACCTAGACAATAACAGTATGAGGGTCATTTTAACCTACTCTTTAAAAGTATTTTACAACACAACCTTCTAGACCTGGTAATTAAAAGCACGGAAAGTATATACTAGCACCTCACATAAGTGTTTGGGATTCTCTCTTTCACTCAGGTGTATAATAAATTATAACATAAGAGGGAAACATAAAATCAACACTCATTATCTGTCATAGTATTTAAATTACCATAGGCTTGGTAAATGATCAAACCTCAACCGCTTAAGCGTAAGCATTATTCATTACTATCTAAGAGGTCTTTTAAAGGGTTGTGGGGTGTAGGTGTAAGATAACATATAATGGAAACGAAAATGGATGGGAAACATTTAGGTGGCTTTGGGTGAATTTGGAGTGGAAGGGTTAGCTAATTATTTACACAAATACACTTTGGTTTGGTTGCTATGCCAAGACTCGAACGAAGATATACAAACTCTACACAACTCTACATCAATCTCTTTCTTTTTCTTTGTATTTTTTTAAATAACATAATACATCACTTGGGGTTTATAACACGTACCCCTACACTTGAGCTTTTACATGCTCGATATTTACAATCTAACTAATGACCAGATTTAAGGTGGATCAAAATAACACGGAGATCATCTAACAAACGTATGGGGGTATTGCCTTAACTTTTCTTTCCCATTTTCCTTGAAATAAATACTACCATGAATACCAATCGTCCTAAAACTGTATTTACAAGGATAAGGACTTAGCAACCGTGTACTCAAATAATTAACTTGGGTTAAAACAATAATGTACTAAAGTTGAGTACATACAAGGTAGGCTAAGGCGATTTGGGTGTAACGATTGGTTTAAGGGTGACAATGCTCTTCATTAATGATCTGGAATCCACTAGAAAATTACGAGAACCGTGAAAAAAGATAGGCTTGGAGGGTTGTACTAGGGGTATCCTGCACTAATAATGAGTGCATGACAAGGGTGTATGATAGTTATATGATCAGTGTGACCATTATAACAATTACAGGTTTAAAACATGGGTTAATCCTAATGCCTCTTATCAAGCAAATCATAATACTTACTATGCGGTCTCGGGATGCATCACAATAACAAGTTCTAGAATTTAATATACTACCGGTACACTCATATAATTTAATACCAATCTCAATGCTCCAGAAAAGGCGACGAAGACCACACGTACACATCTATAACGACAAAATAGACAGATGTGACTGCTCACTCCTTAACTTGAGAAAGCTAAAGGTATAAACTATCTTGGGTATCAATAATAGATACCCGAATTCCTAAAGATCTAAGGGCGAACCTCATATTTTTAGGGTGGAATTCTAAGGGTTATTGTGCTAGTCATATAAATTCCTATCCATGAGACGCTATTAATACTCGGTTTTCGTCGGTATGTGTCATAAAAAAATTAAATTTGGGTAAAAATCACCTCTTATGTTATGTTTTGATATATTACCCATCATTTTAAGGACAAAGCAAATGGAAAATGAAAGAATAACTTCTAAGGCTTATTTCCCCCTACACTTAAGTTGAACATTGTCCCCAATGTTCTCTAGAAGTACCCGTTGAAACGAATAAAGGGAAAAAGAAAACAAGGAAAAGAAACTAGTACTCCCCTGGTTTGCTCAATAATAGAGAAGAAACATGCGATAACTGGTTAAATCGTCCTTTAAGAATCATCCAATGAAACTTCCTACGAACTTCCAAGTTTCTTCTCATCAAATATAACCTGTAATCAAAGACAAAGACAACTACACCAAGCATAAAATGTGCGATAAACCAATATACAATGTGAATTTAGGGTTCGACTTGATAGATAGGATGAGAGAATTGTTAGACTCATTAGGTTTTTGCAGGTTTATAACAGAAGTATACATATATTAAACGTTATGCAAGTTTTATTTTCAAAAATAATTAAAAAATTTGAGTTTTTTGGACCTGGGCGTTTTGAAGCCGTCAGGGTTGTTGTGACCCCGTCATAGGTTTCGTGGTGACGGCGTCATGTGTTAATCGTGTTGCCGTCTCCATAATCTATAAAACGAAATTTTTGTTTTTGATGAAAAATTTCATGCACTTGATTCCATAAGTTAATTCCTGTACAAATAGTTGCAAAAAACCTAAGATTTAACAATTCAATCATATGATGCGAATTAATCTAAACAATTCATTTAACTGTTTTTGAACTTGGGCTTCAAAAGCCGATAAATTCCCCACACTAATTTATTTGCAAAATACCTTTTGATTGAAATTAAGAACCGAGGTTAAGACAAACAAAGCATGATTACAAGAAAGTTCAAAAACATAATTAAACAAATAGGTAAAGAATTACAACATAAATGACACTCCTAATTGCGGGAAAAGTAAATTGGGTTGCCTCCCAAGAAGCGCTTTTCTTTATTAACGAGTCTTGTAGCTAGACTCAAAGTCACGCATCTTTACGTGACTTCTCCTTTATCTTCCATTCCTTCTTCTACTTTAACCAGAGCGGGTTGTTTATTTTTGAAGTTGTTGCTCCTCTATTGGTTGAACTTCGTCTCCTTCTCAAGGTGGAGTTTTATTATTTCTTCCCATTCTAGCACTAACCTATTTACAGTCATGATAGGGGCTATAGGTTCTATGTCGTTCTTAACTCCTTTGTAGGTTATACAGGAGGAATCAAATATCCTATAGAAACTTACCTTACTCTTTCCCGACCTTAGAGTTATGGTGCCTGTATCAAACTTAAATTGTGCTTGTCTATTTTCCAAGGAATGGTGTTCCTAAGAATGAATGGGCCCTTTTTCATTTTCTTTTTGATATCCAAAACACCAAGTCATAGGAATACATGTTTAGCGACCTCTACTAACACATCCTCAGCAATTCCTAAGGGGTAAATGTACGAGTGGCTAGCTAGTGATAATCTAATGTCTGTCTCAGCTGGCCTTTCGTCGGTAAGCCTCATGTAGGTGGAGTAGGGCATAACGTTCACATTGGACCCTTGATCGATGAGGGTGTTCACGTGCTTAAGGTCTCATATGCTGCAAGGTATTTCAAAATTCCCTCCGATGTCCTCCCTCTTTGTTATCTTTTTCTTGATAACCACATCAGAAATAGGTCCCCCGGGTAATACTTTATATGCCTTCCCCTTTTTCTTTCCAACTCGGGTTCCTAATGGAGAATTATTGAATCTGTTGTTTTCAACTAGTCCTTTGATCAGCTTTTCATTGATCTTATGCTTCCAGTAATACGCGACAGGCTGAGATCTGGATGCTTCTACTGCTTCATCATTCTCAGGTGTTTTGATTGACTCATTTCCGGCCCTGTTCTCATCCCCATTTATTGCCTCGGCCTTCCTTACTGGAATTTCCGTTTTGGCAGGCATTTTAGTGTTGTCGGGTGTCTCGTCCGTCTTATTATCCTCTTCTTCTTCATTTCTTACAAGGGAGATAGAGTTTACGTTCTTGGTTACGAGGAATTTGGCTTCTTCCCTTATCAGTACGTTCTTAGGGGTTTTGCTGGTCATGAGTTCCTTGAGAAGCCCAAACATTTTAGTCATCCTACCGTTGATTTCCTCACGTTGCTTAAAGATGGTGTTCTCAAATCTTTCCATTCTTTCAGTGTGCGCAACTATGCAATCCCTTACTCGAGCCCCAAAAGTAGTTCCTAATGCTTGTGGTTGACGAGCTGGACCTGAATGTTTATGAAAAGCGAAGGAGTTCAGTGTTGGTGATTCATTTTGATCTTTCAGGTGAGAGCTCGAATAGGCTGCATTAACATAAGCTTGAGGGTTGTGTGTTGAGCTTGATGGGGGTGCCAGTCACGACCCTTTAAGTAAGAAGTTTATTTGGTCTTCAAGCTCAAGAAGTCTCCGGTCAGGCATTTTTGTGATGCCTTGAGGTGCAGTGATAGCCTTGACTGGTTTGATGAATTCCTTTGTGTCATCCCAGCCTTCATGGTCATAGAGGGCAAGGTTCTCAATGATTTCCCAAGATTCATTGGCATTCTTATTGCGGAGTTTGCCACCTGCGGCGCGATCAATCTCGCACTTAAGATGAAAAGAGACATGATCATAAAAAATTTGGATTGAAGCCAATGATCAATGCCGTGATGAGGGACTTTTTGGAGTAAGTCCTTAAAATGAGTCCATGCTTCGGATAAAGATTCTCCATGATGTTGTTGGAACATCAGGATATCGTTGCGGAGTTTTGCGGTCCTTCCCAGTGGAAAGAACTGAGCAAAGAATCGGGTTGTAAGATCCTCCCATGTGGTGATGGATCTTGCTGGAAGGCATTCAAGCCAATTGCTAGCTTGATCGCGTAGGGAAAATTGAAATAAACGCAAGTGCATTCTTTCCCTATTGTCACCGTCAAGCTCAAGTGAGTCACACTGTTTCATGGAAATCCTTAGAGGTGTTGATTTGTATCTCGGACCGAAAGTCCGTGAATGAGCATCCATTTGCATCAATTCGGATGGTTTCCGGATCGAGAGGTATCACGGTTGTTCCCATACGGGTGATACTCAATGGTATTCTACTAGCCTCGTGGCTTGGTTTGGAGTAGTCTTCTAGAGTACGGATAGGATTCTCGTCTCCCATGGTGGTTAACGAGAATGGGTTACAAAACAAATAACACAAAGACAAGATAGACTACAAGAAAGCTAATATGTGGAATTAAATTCTCACTTAAAAGGATTCAAGCGAGTAGAAACTAAGTAAAACTATGATCCAAAACCTAACTATTCACCAGGCGCGGTGACAAAAAACTTGATGCGGTCATCGTTTGAATTCAACCAGAGTTTAAAACTTCCTAGAAGAAGCAACCTAATGTTGTAGTTGTAGTATAGGAATGACTCGGGTGTTGTTATTGTTCACTCGAGGAATGGTTGGGAAGGCTCCTGTTTCATGGTCTAACGAATTGAAGGGTTGAGAGAATATTATTTTTGTGTTTTTGTATTTTATGGAAAGAAAGTAAATCATATAATTGGAGAGGGCTAGTTTTGTTTTGCTATTAAACTTAATTATAATCAAACTAATGGTAATAACGATAATAATTGACTGTCTTATGTTTATTTAATCATGTATTTACTTCCTAGATTGCTTCTCCTTAGTGTTGTTTGCCTTGTCACCTTGTGATGATCTGTGTAATTATTTTCTAAGTCATGAACTAATTATTCGAAATTGGTGTCTACTTTAGTATTCCTCTAGAGCAACACACATAGTAAGGTCGTTTGAAGACTTTGACGCAATGCCCCTAGGAGTACACTAAGTGCATGTGAAATATATTATAGTGGTCAACCCATTTAGGGGGACATGGTAGTATGAAGAATGTTGCCGATGGTATTACTTTCTACACAATCATGTTTTCTAGACATATCCAACAGCGATATAGACAAAGGCTGGGTTACCTAATACCTAACTGAACATCAATCACTAGAAGCAACACCATAAGATCTACATTCTAGGTTTCATATCAATATTTAATAAAACAAAATTGATGGTTAGCCTTGCTTGTTAATAAAGCAAGAAAATAATGATGAATCAAACAACACATAGAACTTATTGAATGATTAATTTAAACCTTACTTGATTAAAACTGAGTTAGTAGGAAGTACAATTAGGGGTGTTTAGGCCCTAAAATCGTCCCTAACAGCTGCTAAACGAACTAGGGTTCGTACCCTCTTTTTATTCTAAAGTTACACACTCAAAACCCTAAATTCGGGTTTGTATAGATAGGAAAAATGCTGTGACGGCGTCGCGTTTTAGTCGTGACGCCGTCACGATAGAGAATATTCTAGATAATAGGCTGGGTCGTGTGTTCTGACGTCGTCGTGAGATCCAGTGACGCCGTCTTGGTCTTGGTTGTGACGGCGTCACGTTGTATTGGTGACGCCGTCTCCAGCTGCTGAGAACATTATCTTGATAGATGTTGGTGTAGGTCCGTAGTCTTGTCCGTTTTTTCTCCAAATGAGCCCAAGTTACATGTAATTCTTCCAAATATCTTCCAAATGCGAAATACCTAAAAAGGAACGATTAAGTGCCTATTTTGGGCATAGCAGCACGATTTAGGGGGTTAAACGACCCCGAAAAAGTGTATAAAATGACACCTCATCAACTAACATAGTGTAGGTGCACAATTAACACGTAATTCATGTAAAATGACACATACAAAACGTGATAATTTTAAATGCAATCATCATGTAAAACATGTTAGCATTTAGCACTTAGGATCATGTGTTATTTAGATAAACTAAGAGATATTTTATCTAAATTGCTAGAAAAAGGCAAACGCTTTTACAATAAACATGCATTCAATAGCTAAGCAAATAAACGTTGAGCATTAAGAGAAACATGAAAGCATATAATTGCATTACGTGAGAGCATGTTATCATCTTGAAACTTTAAAGCACATATGTGAAATGCATGTAGTCTTGATTGACTAAGGAGAAACCTAATTTCTACTTGCTTAGTGTGCACTCCTAATGAAATACAAAGTCTATCGATGTAGACTATCATTAGGCATATTTAAGAAGAGGCATTTAATCAAATTAGAGAATGAATATGAGACTATCACTAGTGATGCTCAATTCAGGCTAAACACGACCATTTTTATGGGTTATACCACGAACCCAACTTTACTCTTGGAAGCAATTCAACTGTTAAGTCAAATTGAATTTTTAGTGCAATAGATTTTCTAGTTGTTATTTTCATGTTAGACAAAATAGAATTCCTATATTTGCCTAATAAAGTGTAGCAAAGATAAAATTTGTATTATCTTATCATAAATGGCCTAACATGACTCAACTAACATGCTTTAATTCTGGTTTGCATAATCCTAATTAAAATGTGTGGAATTATAAGGTTAAATGATAGAGCAAACAAGTTGTTGTAGGTTTAAGATAGAATGAGTCATCTAGAACATAGGAGTGTGCTTATGAGTGACAATGTGTAATGCTCTATAATGAGAGTGTTCAAAGAATGCACCTTTGCATGTCTTTTATGAAAGAAATCCAATTAAGGTTATTTACCTCAATAGATCTTGTGAATGTTTCTTTGTATAATTATGATGATGATTTACTAAAGGTTAGTTACATGTATGTTAAACCTTTAAGCAAGAGATTTATAAGAGGAGGATGTTTTAAAATCTAATGCAATAGGGCGAATTTACCTAAACCGAAGATGAATCTAAGAAGAAGGATCCATCGATCCGTGGATGTGCCAAATTTGGGTAAGGATCATCTTCCCACTATTTGAGAGATGGTGTTGAAATTAGGTTATTAGGCGAAGCTTATATAAGTTATAAGGGTTCTTGGTTTGAGTTTTGAGTTGTGCTTTTGAATTGTTTGAGCAAAGTTACATAAGTTGTGCATTTGCTCATGTTTGGCTTTTCGGAAACAACGACTTTACCAATTGCATTGCAAGGTAAATTACTTGAGTATTTCAAATGAAACATTCAAGTCGTCAATCCTACTTCATTGTGTATTTTATTCATATATTTGCCAAATATTTGGAACATAACTATTGGACAAGTAGACTCAATATGACATCATCTACACAAGTGTGAGTTATTGTTGGGAATTATAGATTTGATGAGACAAAAGAATGAAACAAGAAGGACTTAATCGACAGATTGGGAAGTTACAAGATG
>BQNB010163150.1:0-12781 GCA_026074375.1 Tanacetum coccineum | reverse complement strand
CACTTTCTACCCTGAGTATCTACCCCGATAACAAGCAAATACCCGAATTAAGATGAAATTTGAAAAGTGCTTAAAATGAAAAACTTAAAGGAGCAAAGTTGTAGATAGAGCCAGGGGGAACAAGATTAATAAAGGCTACTTGGGCTGAAACTCACAAATAAGCTCTCAAAGAGCTTATCTTTAAGCTGTTACAGAAAGGAGGGCTTAACCCTTGGTTTTAGAAAATAAGCTATAGAAAACTCAAAACTAAATGAAAATGAAAAAGGAAAGAAGATCTAAAGAGCTTATGATATGCTTAATCTATAAATGAAAAGAAACTAAAGCTTTAAACTACTTTTATGCTACTGAAATTGATCATGAAATAAGCAAACTTAGGAAATAAGCAAAGTAACACAAAATCCAAGCAAGCTAAAGACCATTTAAGAAGAAATTAGACTTTGAAACTTTAAGAACTTATTAAACTACTTATTATCCATCTAAACAAGCTATAAAATCTAGATTTTTAAGCTAATTTAACTGATTAAAACCCTAAAGATTCTAAGTACTGTTTTTGGATTTTTCAGGCTTTTTATGACTTTTGACAGCTAAATTAAACTAAGTAAATAAGCTAGAAATTGCAAATTAAGACTTAAACTGTATTAAGCTATATTAAAACTTAAATCCTACTGAATTTAATAAGCTAAATCTTAAAATTATTTATCTAAACTAAGCTAAGAACACAGCAGTACTAACTGAGGTTAGTACTGCTAGTGTAAAAACTCAACAGTACTTTCACTTGAAAGTACTGCTGATGCAATTTGGTTTTTAAGAACAAAATAAGCAATGAAATAAGCTAAATAATGAAAACTAAAACTAAATTCTTAATAAGCTATAGCTAAACTTAAAACTACTGAATTAGCCAAAATCTAAGCTAACATTATTAACTTGTGAAAGCAGTACTAACTTTGGAAGTTAGTACTGGTAGTGCAAAAGTTCAGCAGTATTAACTGAGGTTAGTACTGCTAGTGAAAAATCAAGAGTGCACTAAACCAAACACTACTTAACCATTATGACAGATTTGAGAAAAGCTTTTTAAGAGAAATCTAATGAACAAATGCTAAATACCAGATAAAAACTAGCTTAAAACAAACTTAACAAACATGAAATAACAACTGAATTAGTAAGATTCTAAGATTTTAACTAATTAAACTAATATTTTTGGATTTTGAGAGTTTTTATGACAGAAATTGATAACTAAAGATCTATAACTACTTAAGCAAAAACAGATGAAGACAAACAACTAATAAGTACTAGAAGAGACATTTAAACACTAATAAGCAAAGAGAATAAGCAAATAAGCAAATCTAAACATAGCAAGCAATAACATCAATATTTAAAACTAGAATTTAAAGGAAACTGAAAGAGAAACTTACAAACTCCTCTAGCTAAACAAGAGGACCAATTAAGGCAGCTACAAGCTCTCTAGCTTATGAATAAGCTAGAGTATAAGTCCTTGGGATCTCTTCCAAGGTAAGATCCCCTTCCAAAAGCTTAGATACAATAAGATCCATAATAGGTTTAACTGATTTAAGGTTTAGATAAGGTTAATACTGAATTCAAACAGCTCTATTTCAGCTTATAGACTGAAAGAGCTTTTTAAATGAGCTTATTAGCTTATGAGACAATATGGCTTATTAAGAGAGCTTATGACTTTAAATGAGAGCTTAGAAAATGAGATTTAAAACACTAAAAACTGAATTTCATTAATTAAAGAAGCTGATTACAATACTTGAAAAAGGAAATTACATTTAAGGGAAATACGAATTTAAGCTAAATTACTAAAAACTTAGATAAAAAGAAAAGACCGCCTGATGTGTGTGAGAATGAGGCCTATTTATAGCTCTGAAAGAAGCTTCTAGGATCTCTAGCCCTGCTCTCCAATCTTCAATCTCTGCCATTCATTTAATCAATCATTTGAGCTTCATTTGTGACCGTTTGATCAAGAAGTGGACACCTGAGGATTGCCAGCGTGTCATTCCATTGATGTGACGTTTGTGCTTCTTTTGTGAGTATTTTAGTACAAAAACCCACATTAATTTGTGCTTCTTTCATTGTTGACGTGGCTCTTCTTGAGAGAAGGTTAATGAATCCTTTGATAAAGACTGATTTATCCCTGCCATCTTGTAAGAGAGACCTTGAATTGTCTTCCGTACCCTTTAATTTTCATTTGCCCTTTGTTTTACCATGGGGTGAAAACGGGGAAGACGATGAATAGTGTTTGGAGTTACCCGCCCTTTTTTATAACTGAGTACGGGGTAAAATTCAGTTGGACTTTGCCCTCTTGGCAATTTCAGTCCCTTTCTTTGTGATTCCATTTCTAGTTATAAATAACTTTGGAAATTATCAAGATTGGTCCTTGTGGATGTTATAAAAGGATTTTAGCTAAGGTTTGGGCTGAGGCTTGGCTTCTTTGGCTTCTTTTTGTACTCTTCTGATTCTCGTGTCCGTGCTTGCTTGCTTTTGATTGTTTTCTTGTGATTTTTGACTTATCCGTACCTGCACACACAAAACACAAATACAAGCATATTTTTGCCATTTTTGGTCTGTTTTGGGTTTAATTGGGTTATTTTAAGCATAAATAGATATGTGTATTCTACACTTATCAAAATTCCCCAAACTAAACGATTGTGTGTCCTCACGCAATATCACATGCCTTATAACCAAATACCTCCCATAGTACGTAATGACATAACATCTGAACATGCATAGTCGCTAGCATCCATAGATAGTCCCCAAGCCTCACGAGCCAATCTTAGCCTCTCTTCTATCATTACTGCTAAACTACTATGAACATTCCTAGTTCCCTATACAACAAGTAGACTCGTCCTCTCCGTTGAGGACCGGGTCCTCATCGGAGCATCCTCCATAATACTCTATACATGATGGTATTCGCCGCTCAACAACGGTAGAAAGATCGATAAAACCCTCTGATTGAGCCCACTAGGGGGTCGGCAATCTCATCGATGGCTTCCTACCAGATCATCCCATGTATCTGTAATGCCATAGTCTAACTCCCTAGACATCAGATGTCCAGGAGCGACATCTACCATATCGACTAATCCATAAAGGTCTCCCCTTGCTATGGAATAAGGGTCTTCCCTAGGTACGGCAGGTCCATCTTGCCTAGCAGCACCGGCTACTGAACTCTCCCCGACCTCATGACTAAGGGTGGGAGAAGCAAAACGTACCCTCTTCCAAAGCGGTAAACAACTCTCGGGAATCTCAATATGAGTAGGGCTATTGGGTGGTGGTGATGGTCTAGGTAATGGTGGTGATGGTATCTATGGTAATGGAGATGATAGTGGAGTAAGTGGTGGGGTGGTTAAGGCATGAAGCCTCTCGACCTCTTCCCTATGAGGAAGTGATATGGATGGCTCGTCTCGGATAGATATCCTGGCGGTCATACGGTGTATCGGTGGGACAGAGTCGGCCGGAGCTAGGTGCTCCTTTTCCCTTGCCTCATCCTCGTCCTCGTCCTCATCATCATCATCATCATCATCCATCCCGTATCAGCAAGTATTCAACTGGATGCCTCCCGTCGTGATCCTCATGCGTCCCTCCCTTCGGCTCCTCCTCCGGATCAGACTTAGGAACATATACTGTGAATCTGCAGTGGGTGAGGCAGCAGTAGGTAGTGGCTGCTCCTCGCCGGAGTACTCAGTCCAACTGTGGCATGTACTCAGGGTACATTAGCTCAAGAACAAATTCCAGTAGGGGAGGTGACCGCGGCTCCTCGGGGCCAAGTATGTAGTCTGGTGATGGTGGAACCTCAGGGCCAGGTATGTAGTCAGGCGATGGTGGAACCTGATAAGCAGCCATTATGTAATCATATGGGTCCACTGGCATAATGGTGGTCTATACGATTCCTGGTAAACTAATTTCCTGAGTCTTCCTCAACGAGAATGAACTGATGTGTATGTAACTAGTAGAATTGCTCAGAATCTAACGAGAATAATATCTGAAAATCAAAATAAGCTAAAATAAGTAAGCGAATATAAGACTCTTATAGTAATATACCTTTATATTATAATATGTATATCAATCATGAATATCAATCATGCATGCATCTAGCCTAACCGACTAATGCACAATTAGTGTATGTATGCCCCGTGAGAACCCCTTTGTATGAATGCAATGTTTTGAAAATAGTTATAGTCAGCAAAAATGGCTTTTGACCTGGTTCTCTATAACCTTGGCTCTTGATACCAATCTGTAACACCCCCAAATTGGGTCGCAGCGGAATAAGGGTCCGGGGCGTGTTACTTCTCAGATCAATAACACAAGATAATATAAGAATGACCAAAAAGTCATTTAAAACTGATACATTAGATTTAATAAAGTATGTGTTACAAAAGCCCGAAGCTTTACTTGTTTACTTGTTATTATTACAAAGATTTCCAGCCCATAACAGATATACAAAATGTAATGCGACTAAATCTTTAATGCATGACTTCAAAATATAACCACCAATGTATCCTTCGCACCTCGTGCTTAATGACCTCTTGAAAAACATTGCATTTAAAAACGTCAACATAAAGTTGGTAAATTTCATAGGTTTATGTAAATGTATATGCAGGACCGCAAGACTTTCCCAGTGATAATGCAACAGATGCAGACATCACAAAATGCAATTACGTTTGCCTAAGCCATTACACGAAGCTCAACATATTGAATACAATATATAAATCTTTCCTACATTGCCCATGATGATGTTCAACCCGTAACATCCAGTATCCGACATGATATACGTTCGTTTCCAGTGATAGCAAGTCACCCGAACGGGGAGGTCAATCCCAAATAGATCTATCTATAATCATTCGCGCTCACATTCCAGTAATTGACAGTTCATGATTCATGGGCATAGTGGGTTATCGCTACTTAGGCAAAACGTAATTATGATAAAATGTACACTTGCGTCCAATTTGTAAAACATGCATATGTTTCTCACCCCAAAAACTTGTAATTTAATAATTGTAAAACATGGGGCTATGAACTCACCTTGAGTGAGTAAACTGATAACAAAATATCCCAAGTAAAAACGCGTCACGCTAACGCCCGAATGCAACCTAGTTAATATAGGTCGAATCAGTATTCAAGTACGTTGTCTAACAACAACTGTATATAATCCTATATAGTTATCATCGTACTATCATTTGGGCTATCATAATTTAAGAGGTCATGACATGACGTACGAGGAGTTAGGACACTTTAAATCGTAAATCCAACAACTCGTCAATACGCCATCCGAAGAAGCCTCATTATGAAATTCCCTAGTAATATAGCACTTCGATAACTAATAACATATATATTCTATATAGCTATATCACCATCTAATCATTTACGTGAAATCGTATTTATAAAGTAAAACATTTATAATTACGCCTTTAGCAAAAATGACATAACTTTGTCGTTTTAAGCCCGTTTCTCGCGTTTCTTACGCTCACGCTTTCGTATTAAGACGAGTGATCATAAAATCACATTTTTAAAATTTTGAGATTCTGTGATGAATAGTATTTTACTATTCATAACAGTTATAAAATCGTTTTTATACTTTTAATTGACGTAAAACCCGTTTTAGTTGTATCTTATTCGTTATAGCTCTGTTTTTAGCGATTCTTTCGGACACGTTCTCATAATAGAAAGTTTTATCATATTATTGATGTTTACAAAGTATTAGTTTCTGCCATGAATAGTAACTTTTTATAAAAATTTGTTTTAATAAAGTTATATAGCGTCGTAAACTCGTAACTATTGTATCTCTCGTCTATTATCTGTTTTTTCCGAGTTACTTTATCATTTTGGATCCTTATTAAGATTAATATCATTATAACAAACAAATATGGCTGCTTCCAAATCCACCAAAACAGAAAGTTTGAAGTTTTGTGATTTAGACATGTTTTAAGCTTGATTTTTGTACCATTAAGCTTCAACACCTTATTACAACTACTTCACAACATTTCTATCTTATGTTTTACATATATAAAGTCCATTAGATCATACTTTACTCAAGTGTGTTCAAGATAACAAGTTTAACTACTATTTTCACTTGTAACTCATAAGTTAACTTTAGAAACCTAATTTGCTCATAAACATGTTTATACTTAAACAACATGTTAAAACACTTATACATCCCTTTTTAACATCAATAATAGCACCCATCGTGACATGTAAATAAGTCATAAACATTATTCATAAGTAAATATCAACATTTTACATATTCAAAAGTATCCTAATTGTGATTTAGCTAAATATAACAGATATGAACACATAAAATCTAGTTATTAAATGAATAAGCTTTAAATAACCTTGTTGTGAATGAGTAGAGAAAATAATAAAAAATCACAGACCCTGTATTAACAACCTTGGCTTGAAAATATAAGGTGAAAACCCTAATTTCAACCAAAAACCCTAATCTTGCAATATCTTGTTAAAACCCTTTCAAAGCTTAACCAACCCTTCAATTCTTCTTAGAATACCTTAAGTATGATATGTAAACACTAATATGGTGAAATAAAATCAAGCTATGGATTTGGTTTGGAGGGTGTTTTATGCCGTGGGTTTAAGAGGAGGAGGAAGAGAGTGTTTGTGACTTCTTTGTAATGAAATGGAAAGTATGAGCTTTTCTATCACAAGTGCACCCTTATTTATACTACTAGGAAGATATTTTGAAGATATTTGATGTCAAGTGGAAGTATGCAAGGTGGAAAGTCTTGGAAAGAAAGTTGAAGCTTATCTTGGATAAGTTTGGCTAGTCATGAGTTCAAGTGCATGCTAGATCTTTTATGAAGATATTTGTGAAGTTTCCTTGGTCCAATCTTATCCTCCTAGTCATATATACACGAAATCATGCTTGTATATAAGTTAGGATATGTTTTGATCTTTTATATAATGAAATACTTGCATTATATTAATATAAAAGGATAGACTTTTAATAAAGTATAACTTGCACATGTAGAGTTTGATTTGATATTCTTTCATGAAGAATATTATAAAAATGTTTGATAATACTTGAAGAAAAAATAAATTTAAAGTATTGGGTACAAATATTGGTATTTGATAAATCGAAATATACGTAAACAATGAGCTATCCCGGGAAGGCCTAAACGTATTTAAGTCGCGAAACGTAATAAACACAAAACGTAACCAATAAAAAAAAAATGTGAACAGGAAAAAATTATCCACTAAATAATCATAAAACACTTTGCATGATATAAACATTTAATGTTTATTGCCCTTTTAACATGAAAAGATCATTTTAGTTTACAAGCGATTTAGCTTAACGATTACATTTTAAAAGCAACGCGTAAAACCCTAAAAATAATTATGGATTACATAATGTCATACAATGACCTAAAACACGAGGTGGTTATAAATTGAAAATCGCAGCTTCCTCCCATAGTTACGTCGGATGATACTCGTACTCATGCTCAAAATCACGAATGCAACCCAACGTGGTTACGAGGATGCAATCGATTTGTGCCCCTGAACTCACCGCGAACAACAAAAGAGCTAAAGCACTGGTTATCTTACCCTCGATTCAAAACAAAATATTTCAGACTTACAAGAAGACCCTTATCTCACATCTTTTAATTCAACAAGATCACTTCTACGATGAAGTTCCTGACGTCCCGAGTACGTCTGAAAAGCATATTGCTTTGTCCCATTTTCCCTCGAAGGGGGCCGCCCGTAATTTGGCTTGAAAAAGAACCCCCTGGATCGGACTTCTAAATGAGATGATCTATGTTTCGAAATTCATCACAAATTTTCCGCTTCCCACCAAGACAACAAATCTTCGAAATGAAATCATGAGAATTCAACAAAGATTTGAGAGAGATGTTTATTAGGCATGGGTCCAGATTCAACGCTCCTTTTCTGTCATGTCCACATCAAGGATTAATTTTGGAGATTACTCACTCGATACTTCTATACAATGCATTGAACTCTAATGACAAGAATCAATGAAATTCCGCCGCGGGTGTAACTTTTGGATAAAATGCCCCTATTGCCTAAGAAGTCATTAAAAGCAAATCAAAGTTCCTAATTCACGAAGAAAACTAGTTTGTTGCAAAATGAGTTTCGAGCTCTTCTAACCCCTAGGTATTCTCTCCCTCGATGTTCGCGAACTGAAAGATATAGGTGAAAGCTTCACTCTTGATAAGAAATCCAAGCACCCCATTCCCGTAAAAGCGGTCGAGGAAGTAGTGTTACTTGATGGTGTGCTCATCCTTAACCGAAATTGTCGCCGCCACCAATGGCACGTTTATCAATGGGATAACATATTCAAAAATACCGTCTCTTAAGCCAGCCGCATCTAACTACAACAAGGAAATACCGGTTACCGAGCCCCGATTGCTAATCAAATTCGACCTCCCGGTTTTCCTCCCGTTCAACAAAACCAAGGAAATAACCAAAACCGTTACAACCAAAACCGGGGAAATAATTACAACCAAAGCCAAATTTATCGACCTCCGATTAATCAACCCCCGGTTCACCAAGCTCCACCTTACCAAGCTCCGGCTCCTCAAACGCAAGGTGTGACAAAGACCGATTTTGAAAGCTACGTCAAGGCTAATGATGCGGTTATGAGAAACATGCAAGACCAAAACCAAAACTTGCAAAATCAAATGACCAATTTAACGGACATGCTTTCCAAATTCGTGAATGCCAATACCGCTTCTACTTCAGGTTCAGGGACACTCCCTAGTAATACCATTACTAACCCGAAGGTAGACTTGAAGGGTATTACCACCCGAAGCGGTGTTGCTTATCAAGGACCCACGATTCCTACTACTTCTACTTCTCCTCCTAAAGTAGTGGAACGTGAAACCAAGGTGACAAAGGACACGGTGCTTCCTACTAATAACGGAAGTACTAAAGACGTCCAACCTCTGGTTGTCTAAGTTCAACCTCAAGTTCTAAATTCTGAACCCGTTGTTGCTCCCGTTAGTGCTCCGGTGCCTAACTTGAAACTGTCAATTCCATATCCTTTGAGACGTAATGATGAAAGGCGCCGTGAAAAAGCTAACGACCAAATTGACAAATTCTACTAAATCTTTAAAGATTTGAGTTTCAAAAATAGCCTCACGGATGCTTTGATTCTTATGCTAAAGTTTGCCTCAACTCTTAAAGCTTTAATCGGAAACAAAGAAAAATTAAGTGAGATGGCTAGAACTCCTTTGAATGAGCATTGCTCGGCGGTTATCCTCGACAAGTTACCCGAAAAACTTGGAGACCCCGACAAATTTCTAATAACATGTGGTTTTCCCGGAATGGAAGAGTGCTTAGCCTTGGCCGATCTTGGCGCTAGCATAAATCTCATGCCATTCTCCGTGTGGAAAAATCTTTCTCTTTCTGAGCTCACTCCTACTTGTATGACTCCTGAACTTGCAGACCGTTCAATTACCAAACCGATCGGTATCACTAAAGATGTCTACCTAAAAGTAGGAAAGTTCAAATTCCCGGCCGACTTTGTAGTCGTAGACTTTGATGCCGATCCCCGAGTCCCCCTAATTCTCGAGAGATCCTTCTTAAATACCGGAAATGCTTTCAGAGATTTTCACTAGTCCGTAGAGATGCAAATACACAAAAATTTCATTCGAATAGTTCCCAAAAGTAGACCGTTCCCCATGACACAGATTACCACGGGAATAAGTAATAGTCATTTTAACAAAAGAGATGACGGGTTATGAGTGGCATGTAAAAGTCGTAGTCAAATTAGTCGGACACATGTCTTCATGGAACATTACGGATATGACGTACCAATTTCTCGATATGAGGAGGTTTTCGAACTCAAAGTTGAATAGCGGGATAACCAATGGAATTGACAAACTTTGTTAAACTTTGATATCATCAAAAGGAAATTATCCAAAATCACGAGAAGTTTTAGAGACAATTGCATCACTAGCAATTACCTGAGAAAGTATTAGGGATCGTTGTATTACTCACAACATCTTGAAAACAAACGAGATCATTGTGTCATTCACAATGTCAAAGAAAAGCTTTAGTATTCATATAGACAGCCTTCATATAAAAATATAGAGGCACTCTACAAAGTAGACATAAGTGATCTAAAAATAGTCGACACTTAAATAAATTACTTTTATATAAGTAGATAGTGATACACACGGGGATAATCATAATAGACCAAGAAGAGGGTAACTCATATATGTAGGTATCCTTATATAATACCCAGATTGAGCTCGAAGGGGGTAAAATGAGAAATTCATGAAGTACGCCGATAAGCAAGTGTTTCAATGTTTATATAATGTACCAATATAAGGTAAAAGGTAAGTGATAAATTCGAAGAAAAGCTAAAGAGATGGAAAAGAAAATCAAGTATTATATTATCAGTATCTATATAATACTATTAGAGATGCTAAAGGAGGTATATAAAGGATCAGGAGGTAGAGGATTTGCCATGATAATCTGCAAATCACGTTAAACCAAGACAAAATTTTATGCAACATACGAATGAATGCAATGCATTACAATGTATATGATAAATTAATATTAGTTTATTTAAACATATAAATAATTTAATAATGATTTATTTAAACATGTAATTAAATATGAAAACTTTGATATAAAGTTTAATTATCAAGGTATATCTCGATATGAATTATAGTATTTATTTAATAAATACTAAGCAATAATGTATTCATGAAGAAAGAATACTAAAAATGGTAATCACTTAGGATGACTTGAGCGGGAACCACGAGGAGTATTTTGCGCGCGAAAATTAGAAAAATAAAGTTATAGTTTAAGTTTTTGAAAAATGACCTAGTTCTCTATAACTTATGGCTCTTGATACCAATCTTTAACACCCCCAAATTTACACGCAGCGGAACCAACATTGGGTGTTAAATCATAGCTCAATTACGCATAAATTACCAAGAACGACTCAAAAGAGACGTTATAAAACCTAGTTCCATTTATAGAAATTCAGAGTGCAAAAGTTGTCCAACAGGATCATAACCAAAACCAACATATATGTTTTAAAACCATAACCATGTTTTAATTGAATTAGTGAGGAATGGAACTTAAAAAAACAATTTAACAAAATGAAATAGCGCAAGCTCCTCCTCGTGTGCTCCAAGTCTTCAACCTTGATTACCTGAGATAAAACATGCTAAAAAGTCAACGAAACGTTGAGTGAATCCATAGAGTTTATATGAATATAAAAGATTTGAACACAAGTCTTATAATCATCGAGTAACTTGTTGTACACCAAGTTATTAGCTACTAATGCAATGAGCTCGTGACACCGACACATTTAGACCGCACATGGTGCATAAGAATAATAATAATCAACATTTGGCCCCGTTAGTTCGGTACATTGCCACGTACTTACTCAAATCTCAATACAAATATGTCTGTACATTGGGTGTTCCACAATGGATGCATCCCCAAACACCGAACCGGGTTGTCAAGCCCATAGATCTATTAATTGTATTAGCGTCTGCCCATCATAAGCAATTAACGGTTCACGATTGGGGTCTTTTGGCAATAGGTACTCATGCATTTAATCAATTTATCGGGTCCAGCATACCGAAAAACTACTTGTGTTCGTTTTATAAAACTAGCATGTATCTCCCTCGCGGGGTTTAACAAAACATTTAAATTTGTAAAGGCGAGGCTATGAACTCACTGTGAGTAGAACATCAAATGAGAAACCAAGTATGAGAAGATGACTCCAAAGATTAGTCGAGACCTATAAAGCAAGTCGCGACTTAGAATGATATATGATATCATTATAATAGAATAGTTATACAATACTAGTTAATAAAATCCGAAACAAGAACATTATTTCACCAAGACTAAACCAAAGTTTTTTTATAAAGTCTAATGATGTCTAACCAGTGGTCATATCAAAATAAACATCTACTAAGTCTCGCCCCTTAATTCCTATCTCAATCATACATGGTCATACTTTTCATTTTTCCAAACCTTGACGTAAAAGCCAATTTTCTGATTTTAGTCATTTTCAAGGGAGCATAAATCCTAAACCATAAAATATATAGCCATGAGGCTTTAACCCCTGGAAAAGCCTTGAAGTCTACTTTCCAGAACATCAAGCCTCATATCCCAATTGTTTACCAATATTTATAAAAGGTCAAATTACTATCGCTAACTCAAAACAAAACTCCCTTTTGCAAAATTTAGTCACAATCATAGGACCTTATCTCTTATTCCATAAAAGATATGAAGGTGAGGTTTTCACCCTTGGAAAACCACATGAATCTAGTTTTCAAAACATTAAGTCAATCATTCAACTCATTTACCAATCAACAAGAATTCAACTTTTACTAACTGAAGGTCAAATTAGATTATTAACTGAATTTCTTAGTTTTGCCGTTTTAGTCATAAATCCCAAAATAAAATAGAAATGAGTGTGAGTCCAAGTGTTGGAGCTTCTATAATATGTCTATCATTTACCCATGCTTTAAAACCTAAACGTTTAGTTCAAAAACCCTGACATTAACATGCTTTCTTATCAAAGGTCCAGAATTGACCCACGTTTGTATTTTGACCATATCTCCCTCATACGGAGGAATTGGTTGAGCATCCAACTATCCCATGATGCCAAGACCTATATCTATTCACCCATAAAATTATCCCACAGGATCTAGACCAAAATATTGGAGAACAAGCTCTATTTACCTGCTGTCCCAAAACAGTCTACAAAATCTTATTCTAAATTGATCCATAACACCTCTAAATCCTTAATTAATTCATCACAAGG
>BQNB010163148.1:0-10077 GCA_026074375.1 Tanacetum coccineum | reverse complement strand
AAGTTCATTAACCATTCCTCGAAGCCATATAGCCTCATTTACTCCCTCAGTAGAAGAGATATATTCTGCCTCGATGGTTGACAAAGTTGTGATGGCTTGCAAAGATAAATACCAACTAATAGCAGAACCACAATGAGAAAATATTTACGAGGAAAGAGACTTCCTTGCATCGAGGTCCCCCGCATAATCGGAATCAACATATCCAACAACTCCGTTTGGACTAGCATGACTTTTCTCAAAAGATAATCCAATATTACTAGTCCCTTTCAAGTAGCAAAGGAAACATTTAACAGCTTCCCAATACATTTTTCCTGGATTATGCATGTATCTACTCACTACACTAACGAGCATGGGCCAAATCAGGACAAGTACAGACCATGGCGTACATTAAACTGCCTACCGCACTCGAATATGGAAAACGATACTTATCATCCTTATCTTAATTGGCCTTTGGGCATTCATGAGAAGGTAACTTAAAATGTGGTGCTAACGGAGTAGGAACGGGTTTGCAACTGCTCATGTTGGACTTCTTGAGAACTTTTGAAATGTAATCGGTCTGTGATAGAATAACTTTACCCATTTTTCGATCTCTTCGAATTTCCATGCTAAAATCTTTTTAGCAGCTCCCAAATCTTTCATATCAAATTTGTTGCTAAGTTGATCTTTCAACTCCCTAATCTGATCCTTATTAGGTGCGTCAATTAACATATCATCCACATAAAGTACCAAATAAAGAAAAGATCCATCTGGAAATTTTCGAAGATAAACGCACTCATCATAACTATAATGATCATAGCCATGACCAATCACAAAGGAATCAACACTTTTATACCATTGTCGAGGAGATTGCTTTAAGCCGTAAAGTGACTTTTTCAATTTGCACACATGGTCCTCCCTTCCAGGAACTTTAAAACCTTCGGGTGACCATGAAGAAACGCTGTTTTAACGTCCAATTGTTCTAGCTCTAAATCTTGTAAAGCAACAATAGAAAGTAAAAGTCTAATAGAAGTATGACGAACAACAAGGGAGAATACCTCATTAAAATCAATACCCTCACGTTGATCAAATCCACAAACTACATACCGAGCTTTGTACCACTTGCTTTCAACCCTGGGAATACCATCTTTAATCTTGAATAACCACTTGCAACAACCCATTTATCACACTCAAGACTTGATATTGCCTCAAAATAATTTGTAGGCTCACAACCTTCAATATGGGTTGCAGCGGCAAATGCGTAAGCAACCAAGTCATATTCATAAACCTCAAATCTTGGAGGTCTATTGACTTGTCGTCTTTCACGATCCCGAACCAAACGATACTCGGTTGGAGGTTGACTTTGTGGACTTGTATGTATGGTACCATCGACTTGGGTTTCAATATGTTCATCATCAAATGCAATTTGAGTACGTGTACTAGTATCAACATCGAACTCAAACTCCACCTTACCATCTGGACTATTATTACCAACATTATGAGATGGCATAAAGTCAATGATAACATCTTCATTAATGATAACATCTTCATTAATGATAACATCTTCATTAAAGACTTTATGCCATTTCATTAATGATAACATCTTCATTAAAGACTTTATGCAACCCTTTTATTTCATTCTTCAAACTCAAATACACACACACTCAAATGGAGTTCTAGCCATCCCTTAGCAGCAATAGAAGATCAAGTAAAGTCCCTAAACTCAAAATATAAGCCAAGAAGCAAGAAAAACAAAGTCTTGAAGCCATTTCTAGGCGCACGAGTCATAAAAACCCATTTCGACCCATTTTAGCTCAAGTAAGCCTAAGATCTTGTTCCATAAGCTTATAATCTGTATTAGAATGTTCACAATACTCTTAAGATCATATATGAACTCTTGCTTGAAGCTTTGAATCACAAACCCATGCATTTTTAAGTAAAAAAACCCTAAAAACGACCCATTTTGATTTTAGAAGTGCTTTTTTGAAAACATGGAATACTGTAATGTAATCACCAAGTTATGCAAATTTTTTCTTGCTTGATCTAAGGATGTTTAGCTAACAATTTTGAAGCAATTAGTTTCAACATCTAAGGCTGTTTTCTTGCTTGATTCAGCATGTGTGTGCAGAGTTTGAGAAATTGAGCGTGTGTGCAGAGTTTGAGAAACTAAGTCTGTTTTTAATTACTTCGTTATGACTTCAGACAAAGAACATAAAGGTTAGTAGTAACTTCCATGTATCTTGCTATTTAGCTTATTAAGAAATGTATTAGAACTACAATTTTCTATTTAGATCAGTAAGACAACCGACGGATACCCTGAAATGAACGATTGATTCATAAAGGAACATCCTATTTTAGTACAATCTAAGCTTTCCTATAGAATAGTGATCCTACTTTTTTTTAACATTCTTTAATGAGAAAAAATAAAATAAATGAACCTTTAGGAACCTTGCTTGACTTCAATTTTGATAAAAGAAAATAAAAGGAAAGACAATAAGAAAGAACTGCTACATACAAAACCTCATTTCCTTAAATACTTTTTGTAATGGAAAACTAATTATGTTTGCAGGTCTAAGTGACAGATGAAGGCCCATTTACCGATTTAGAAAATATCTACCACACGTCCAAACTCTAATCATGAGAATCACGATTTCCCTTTCTAAACCTAGGATAACAACACTGTATTTCAGCACAATTCCATCATATTTATGATCACAGTTTGGAGACGTGCCCAAGACCAAAAAGCATGCCTGATAGAATTTCACTTCTCAAAAGGGGATAGGCAACACATTTTCAAAGCGAGCGCAAACTTGGTGATGTTTGTACCAATAAAAATGAGGTCTAAAAGATATTTTTATACGGTGTATTGAGTGATTGATAGCATATGACATGGTTGGATTGTATATAAATGGCATAAGGGCTGGACACTACTCATTTTGAATACGAAAATTTCACTATAATTTAGTTAAACTTCTATTACTTTTATCAAGACATTGCAAAGTAATTTCATATATATATCATACTCTTTTTGCTGCGTCACAAACCGTGATATATGGTAAGCCTAAAATTTCCACTTGTAATCTATCTTTCAATATGTTCAACATTTCTTTTCAAAAAGAAAAGGAGGATTTAAAATTTAGATTTTTACTATCTCAATTATAAAGTTTTGTGAATAACCAATAATCATAGTATTAGTTATTCATATGTTTCATATATTTGTTTGTGACTAGGTTTATAAAATTTAATTGAAATAAAAGGCAAATGCATAGCATTGCACGAAGCAGTGACTTATAATGATGAAGTCATGTTCTCAGGTAGTACAATAATTGATGTGACTTATCACAAATAAGTCAAGTATTATTTGTACCCGTTTCAAAAATATGCATCATCAAATTTAGACATCAACATTCCACTGAACAATTACGCAATCAACATGCCCATAATATCAGTTTAATCATGATTTTTCTATTTGCTAAATTTTGTGGAAAAAAACACTTTTAGTTGCTTATATAAGCACTATGTTTTGTAACTTTTTGAACTTAGAACACGCAATCAACAATTAGAAACAACCCGTGTGTAACGACCACTTCATACAATGAGCACCCCTTCACATCAATCTCGAATACCGGCATACTGTTACCTTGGCAATAACCCATCATACCAAGGCATCAACATTTCCAAAATCATTAAGCAAGTATCCATTATACGTGCATCATGCGAAAAGCAAGCTGATACAACCCGTGTGCATCGCACGGGTCTGCATGCCAATATTAGGAAGTCATAACAAAATCACTATGCAGACCCGTGCGATGCACACGGGTTGTATCTAATTGTTGATAGTGTACGATTTCTGTGAGTTGAGGATGTGTAAATATGCTGGTGCATGTAATTTCTTAATGTTTCTATGAAATGTTGATGATACAAACGGTATGAACAATTAAAAAATTATACTAACACACACATAAAACAATCAACAATTCATCTTTTTTCTTCGTACCAAAATTCATAAAAAGTGTATGCTCTTAAAATAAGATCAAAATGAATTACAGATAAAAAGACACCTAAATTTTAGTAAAAAGTTAATAAGTAAAAGTTAGAGGGGAATGAATACGTAAAAAGTAATAGAGCTACATGCCTATATATACATTGATAAGATCAGATACTCATTTGTATATTCACTCTCCCTTAATTCTCAAGCAGGTTGAAAAGACATGATTGATGTATAAATAAACACATTGTTCGTTTACACACAACTTAGGGGGTGTTTGGCGTTGCTTATTAAAAATAGATTATGCGTTTTGAAAACGAATATATAATCAGCTGTTACAAAACGTCATTTTGAAAAAGGCTAGAAAGAAACTAGCAGACGATATACACGCAAAAACGATCCAACAAACAAAGAACGAAAAAGAATAGAAAACTCTAACGAAACGAACTCGCAAAATACCAATGGCTATTAGATAAGAAGATCCACCATAACGCCAACTGATTTAATCCTATGAACGAAACCAAACACACCCGAGGCATTACCAAAAAGTGGATCTAACCGGCATCCTTTGTTTTTGTCTCGATAGGCCAATTATGAAGTAGAATAACTTCTTTTAATAGTTTGCATAATAACTCACCAAATATGAAGATTCGCATAGAAAAATTATCTTTCCACGAACGTAGTTTGCGAGAGAGTGACATACAAACCGGTGAATTTTCCATTAGGGTCTTATAGCTCCATCGTTTTTCAGTTCTTATCTACGTCACTAGTTTGTGGGACCAATATATTCAACACGATTGAACCAGGAACTCAACAGCTAAAATTTAATTTATTTCCCGGGGGTGTTAGTGGTGGCGCAATGATGGAGTCTTTGTAAGGTGCAATATCTTGCGGAACATCCTCATTTTCTTCAGTGGTAACATTACACAATCACCCTGAGAATTGAACTCCAGAATCTCACAAGCATCATCTTTCCAAATTCTTTTCCATGCAATCCTTATATCAACCATTTTTATACAAGAGCGATTTCTGTCACGAATCTCGCTTCTTCAAAGGATGGGTCCTCAAGATCACCTTCCACCACGAACATCCTCTCTCGCAAAACCCGACTAGAAAATACTAACTGGTGGCGACAAAGAATTCATTGTTAATCATTCTTAGGGGGAATCTGAATAACTAAAAACTATCGACATCAATATGCTATCATTTTCCAAACTTTAATCCAAACTAGGACCCTCTGCACCTTTCCTTTCCAGAGGATAGACTCGAAATGACCTCCATCGATTCAATTATTTGGCGCCCTTATGCAAATCTCAGTAGCGATAATACTGGATTAAGTCGATTACGATATGAACTACTATAAAGGACTATATTCACACGATGTAAAGACTCTGTAGGACACAAACCTTCCCATGAGACATTGGTCCATCACTTACATTTCCGTAAACACGCTGCTTTCCCCACGACCAACCAACTTCTTATAAACCTCTGGAAGCCCATAATGCCAATGCTAGGACCCACTTCTATCCAAACACATACTTTGTTCTGGAATTTATGCTTTAGTATTGTGAGAAAACCAATTTCTTTTGAATCTCCAAATATATCTCTTTTAACTGCCTTTGAAGTCTTGAACGCTTTACACTTGATCCTAGGGGAGTTTCGAATTTCCACCCAAACCCACGTCCCCCAATATCTAAAGACCAACATCTTCGATATTCCCTAGAAGTGGACATATGTTTTAGAAGCTCTGGAAATGGACACTTAAATCTTTAACTTTAGCAAGTACTATACGCTCCCATACCATCCAAAATCATTACAATCGTCTACCGAGATAGACATCACGCTTCATTACCCGCATTCCTTATATACCTTGTTACAATCCGCCCACCAACACAGATTCTGCTCCAGAAATTACATGTAACGGATTTGCCCGACATGTCACTGATTTGTTGACCTGGACCCGCTATAGGCATTAGAGATTAATAAAAGACTGAAAATTAACATTTTAGTTGGTTTAGAACTTATCAGATTGAGAGTTCGAACCTACACTGGGTTTTGCCTTCCCCAGATCGTTCCACAGGTCTATTATAAGTTCGACATACTTCGCCAAATGGCAAATAATTATATCCATCATATCATGCGTTCTTGATTGGAAACTATACTGTTTGTTATCATTATCGTTTTTTAAAACGTACAAAACACAATTCGATGACCCGATTTGGATCTCTTTACTGCTATGTTTAACAGCGATCCAACACTCCCTTTTTGTTTCATATATCCAAAAGAATTCTTGGACCGACGCATTCATGGGGATATTAAGACACTAAGATTTGATGGGACAAAAGACTTATGTTCATCACGAAAATTAGGATGGGATTTGTTTGGGAATTACTTTGTTACGTTGCTTCTTGACTGACGTTTATTATCGTGTTTGATTCGTTTCCTTTTGCTGTTTGATTTAATGATTAGTTCGGTGACCCTGTGCAAATTGCCATCGGTTATTTTACAACAGAATTGCAAGATCCGAAAATAGGATTGAAAACGCCTATCATTTGTGAAGATGGAGATCCCGTATTCTTCTTGTTGTGAAAATAATCAGCTGTTACAAAACGTCATTTTGAGATATAGTGTTTGGATTTGATTATGCTGTATAATAACGTAAGTTTTTTTAATGTTTGACTAATTAAATTATTGAATAGCTTAATACATAAAATGACCAAAATAGATAATTGCATTGTTGAGTTATTGACACACTATGTAACATTTTGTTCTTCATCATAAATTTAGCATATACTTTTTAATTATTTTTAGATTTTCAAATTTATATAAACCTGTAAAAGGGAAAAACTATACTGTACAATATTAGCATCCACCTTAAAAATTATTCAATATTAAACCATATAATATACTTTTACTCCATCTTATCTTGATCAGACATTATTGTAAAACTTACAACCACATCATGCCATATGCCTTCTTCTTTTTAAAAACATGCACATTCAAACATCATTTTTTCATAAAACCTTCCCAACAATCATCAAGAACACTACGACCAAAAGATACAAACATCACAAACTCCATCAGCATGCCCTCATCGTTCCAAAAACTCACACATGTATGATTTGTTTCATTGTTGAATGTAAACTGGATTGTTTAAAAGAAATAACAATATACTAAATGTGTGTTTCGATAATTTATCAAGGGGTGTTATAATTGTGTTTCCAAAAAGCAGAGGTGGACTTGTCACAAAACTGCGTTTTGAAAGTGGTAAAACGCAGAAAATCAATTATCTCAGCTTCGTATCCAAACACCATCTGCTAACTTATTGCGTTTTCAAATCTCAATAATCAGATAAGCAGCTTCATAACACACACCCAAACACCCTATTAGACTTATGTTCTAAATTGATCAATACGTAAATCAAATTGACCAATCTAATATAAAACTAAGTTTACATATAACTTAGACTTCTGTTCTACATACACTATAATGTTCTAGGTAGCTTCATCAAAGCATATTGACAAACCAAACTACCAAATTCCCATGACCATGAAAATATTCCGGTTAATACATACTTGCTAGCTATGGTTTTTGCTTTGCAGGTTGAAAACTATTGGTACACGCTACCTTCCATTTCTTGAATTCAACGCAGCTTAACATGAATGAACTTGCATTTCGATGCCCACCACCTCCATATTTCTGTAACTATTAAAAAGGATTATGTAAATCTTCAAGAAATGAGATGGCTGACAGATGAAAAGTGAACAACAAACTGAAACCTGTGATATAGTTGTTGTATCTTTCACTGTCTAAAAATTTGAGGCTTATTTTTAGAATTTGGCCATCTTTGAGCTCAGGTACTCTATACATGACTGTACTTATGCCCCTACAAAAGATCCACACGCCTTATTACTAAATGTTCTAAAAAAATCAGCCAGTTTTAAAAAGTTATGGTTTTAATAGCACCATGTGATCTCAGAGCAATTTGCTATTGTGATAGAGAAGCAATGCGTGATCTGATTACACATGCAAAAGTATAAAGAAGTGTAACAGATGTATCAGTCAACACAAACCTCAGGTTTTGATTGCGGCTTTTTACAGCTAATTGGTTTCCAGGCTCACTCCTCAGATCAGACACTGCAACTTTTATAAACTACTCTTATGTAACTATAATTTACATCCCTCGACCCTCATTTTAAGGTGGAGAAATAAAAAATGTCTATAGTTTTATACTTGTACAGAATTTATTTGAAGGAATTAAAAAGGGCAATAATAATATGGCGCATGATTCCAATAGACATGGATGGCTGAGCTTACCTTGATGGCGGGGGTGCCTGTCGACGTTGTTCCCATGGGTTTTGGTAGTCGGTGCACTCGGCCTCTGATTGGGACCTGGCACAACAGTTTAGAAAAAGTTAATATAATATAAAGTGGCAATCATATAGCACTTAAAATAATATATGGAAAGCTGAGCTTACCTTGACGGTATATAAAATGATAATCGTACGGCACATGGGATAATACATTGACCTCCAAAATCAGAAATACAGCCACCTGGGGCTCGGCACTTGTTGGAATTTCGTTTAACAGGAACGTTTGTTGACCGTGCGTTAGCACCTGTAACTATTAATAGGATAAAATTAGGACAATGCAAATGAATTTACATATAACAGTTAGCAAAGTTTTTGTTAGTATTAGTAAAAATATCATATATACATACATTTCTTGTTATGTTGTATTTTCTGAATAGTAGTCTAAAGTGTATCAATTTGTGCTGCAACACTAAACTCAGTGCCAAACAACCCTTACTGTAGGATTAAACTCAGTACCAAACAACCCTTACAACAGTAGTATACCCCAATAATCAGCCATTTTGAGTGGAATTTGTTATTGCACGTTAACTAACCCATTCTCGATTAAAGCTTAGAATGCCCGCATATTGGCGGGTTAACCTGTTGAGGTTGGAGCCACTGCGAGTGCATCTACTTTTTAATTTGTTAGCCATTGCGCGCTTTTCAAAGTGTGAGAAAGGCCGTATCTTGGCGGGGCGTTTACACTAACGCAACCATGGCTGTCTTAGTATCGAAATTTAAAACTTGACGAGAATTTTTTTTCTGAAGGTACTGGAAATGGCATGATAAAATCTCTTCTAGATTCGGTTGGTCAACCATGTACAGTGGCTTATGCTATGCTTGATGCAGTCTGAGGTATAACTTTATTGATAATGTCTTTTGCAAATCTAATTTTGTTTATCATTTGTATATTTTTTTTGCTCCATTCTTGGCAGGGCATAAACGCTCTCTAGATGTAGCCACAATCTGGCAAGGGGAGACTAGATTCTTTAGTGTCTTGATGCTTGCATGTGGTACAATTGAGGTATTTGACTTTTACACGGTCAATTTTTTCTAACCGTATGTTCAACTTACTTTTAAACTCTTTAACTTGGTTCTTTTTTTTGTAAAGGACTGATAGCAGAGAGGCAAATCGAAAATCGATCTATAGAGAGGCAAAGGTTCAATTTTAGGTGATGCCATTGAGTACATCAAGTATCTGCAAATGCAAGTTCAGGTATTCCCTTTGTCAAGTTCTTTACATGTTTCAGGAAAGACAACCAAGCTTGCAAGAATAAAATATTTCTCCCTACTTTACAACTAGACCGTTGATAAATGCACAATATGGAATGCCGCAACTTGGATATTATGCTCCCATAAATTTTCCTCCAATTCCACAATCCTTTGTTGGGTACCAGCAATTGATGCCTCTAATGCAATTTGGCAATGAGTCATTCTCATGGCAGCAACCAACATCTTTTATGTATCCACAGCAACTATAGTTTGCATCCCAGACATATCAGTATGTGTATTCTACCACACCAGCTTCTTCAAGCACAATTATCTTAACAACCTGCTCGCAACCTGAGCCAAACTGTCCCTTCTCAGCCATCGTATAATACGCCAGTGACGACAATTCATGTAGGCTTTTCCATTGGGATCTAACCGTTGTTTAATTTGTGTAGTCTCTGTAGTGATTGGTATCCATGCTTTGAGCTGTCAGCCGAAAATGCAGACAAACCTCCATTGACTACTACAAAAAGTCTCACAAGCACCGGTTAA
>BQNB010163146.1:0-14475 GCA_026074375.1 Tanacetum coccineum | reverse complement strand
AACTCCCAAAATTCAGGTCCAAAAACAATGCTACAAACACTGACAAATTTTACTTTGGAAATAGTTGTCTACACACTCTCAGAAATCTATACTATTTTATAAAGCATTCAAGACATTTTATTTTTAGAAAGTCTTAAAAATTCAGACTTTTAAACTTACTTTTATGGAAATATAAGGATATGCAATCTTGACCATCCATCTCTAGAACCACATCTTAGGGTGACATGTGTCACTCCTTTGCGCGTGTACCATGCTAGTTAGTTTTAACACAATTTCATAAAAATAGAGTCCAAAAGCTGGACTCAAACATTAGCTGTTTTGAACAGGTAAGATCGTAGATTTGTTATGTAAGGTTTGATTAGGTTAAAACTATTGTTGTTGGTGTATTTGAACGGCTAAGATCATAGAGTTATTTGTAAGAATGAACAAAACGGATGCTCTATGAGCTAAACATTGCCTTGTTCCTTAAAATGAAAAGGGCTCACATTACATACGCTTTATACTGAAGTAGTAGATTGATTACTAATAAATATGACAGAACATTGAAAGAGAAAAAAAAGGACTTACAGGCCATATTTCAGGTGCCAGTTGAAGTTCCAAGGCTTTCTCAAGTCTTGTGACAATCTCGTCTATATTCGGACGTTGCGATCGTTCATCATTTAAGCAGTCATACGCTGTCTCAGAGAAAATGGTGAATGATACCGGATCCATGTGTTCCCATAAATTAGGATCAATCAGAGCATCTAGTTTTTTCTCTTTGTAATGAAGAATTGCCTCCGGAGCTAAATACTTGTTAGTGTCGTTGGCGATTATTGATTTCCTACCACAAAGTAACTCAAACAATACTATCCCAAAGGAGTACATATCCGTCTTGTGGTTCACACTTTTAGTCTTTTCATATGCTGGGTCTGTAAACGCACATGTACTCCATACTTTATTACATTGGAAAGAATGGTGCCTTTGAGATGCTCCAATTTTCATTGACGTATCAAAACAAGATAACTTGGGTTCACTGTTATCATCTAATAGAACTGTATTACTGCTGATGTCTCGATGTATTACGCTAAAGTCACGTGGCTCGTCATAATAAATGTAGCTCAACGCATGCGCAAGACCGACCGATATCTTCAATCTTTGCACCCATGTCGACAAGGTACCATCACTTAGACTGTTCACAAGACTTCCGTTCATCGCACGCCTGGTTATGATGATCTTTTCACCATTTTCATCACAAACTCCAACTAATGAAACCAGATTTTGGTGCTTGAGACTAGAAAGTATCGAAACCTCAGTCCAAAACATGTCATATGTATCCTTATCATACTTCTGAGCATCGATAATTATCATCTCACCCAACCATAGGAGCTTTCCCATGTATTTATTTCCAAATCCACTTCTGCTGACAACATTGTTGTCATCAAAGTTGTTGGTGGCTGATATTATACAATCAAAGGGGATTTTTAAGTGAGCAAGGTCGCGGATGCGCGAAGACATTATCTGTTTATCAATAAAAACCATGAGTTACTGAAAGATGTGTCAAGAGAGGATGAGTTTATTAAATTAATACAACAAATATAATTACAAAAAATGTTGGTGGCGGGTATTATGCATAAACAGGCGGCTTCCACCGGCCATCCTCTTTTCTTGAATAAATCCTCGTATATAGATCTATAAGTTTTGCAGGTCTATTATTATTTTACATAAAGGTTTTTCTTTTCTTCAATTACTCGATATCCATAACAACCATTGAGAAAACTATTTTGTAGCAACCACTCCTTTTACTAAATAATAGAAGAGCTCAATTGTAAAATGAAACTATTTTTTGCCAATAAAAGTTAAAATTAAATTGGCTAGATCAATCTTTTTATAAATACACATGGTATTCCGAGTTCTTTTCTTTTTCTAATTTAAGTGTATATAAATGTTATATTTCAATTGATTTGTATAATTACAATGAAATCTTAAACTTTTTAAAATGACCTGGTCTTAAATCTAAATGTACAAACTTAAGTGTAAAATCATCAATTACCATAATTTTACGGAATATTTACATATTGAACACACATTTTGAAAATATGAACAACAGCTAGTGCCCAATATCTTAAGCCATAGAGAACGTTGTTGCTGCTATTAAAATTTTATTTTGTTTATGTAACAAATATATATTAAAATTTAACATTTTTTTAAATCGTACGTTAGCTATAAGTATTAAACTTTTTAAAATGACCTGATCTTGAATCTAAATGTACAAACTTAAGTGTAAAATCATCAATTACCATAATTTTTTAGAATATTTATATATTGAAGACACACTCATCTACTTTAAACATTTTCAAAAAACAACAATTATTATTAGTATTTTATTCTATTATTTCATTATAACCATCACTTAAAACATCAAGGATTGACAAAAAATTAGTAAGGAGCCGACATATTATCTGTTGCTCTCTCTTTTAGCTATTACAAAATTAATTCTACTAAAAATATGGACAATAGCTAGTGCCTAATATCTTGAGCCATGAAGAACTTTGGTTTTTGTCGTTGTTTAAATTTTATTTTATTTAAATAAAAACAAAAACTAAACTTTCACATTTTTTTAAATCGTACGTTAGCCATAAGTATTGCACTACTGAGCTTATTTTCTTCGTAACTTGGAGAATAAGATTTGTTAAATAAAAATATTGTAAATAGCTAAGAGTATAGGGTAATTTTATAACCATGAGAACTACTGACATCAATCCTAGAAAAAATATGGGTTTAAGAAGGTGTTGGTGGGCCATTACCTGTGATTTCATAAACTTTCTCTACAATGTAATAAATTATAATGTTTTTTTATCTTAATATTTATATATAAAATAAATTTAATTATTAAAATATATTAATTAATCTCTCCTACATTATATTAAAACCTTACATCAAATCCAAATCCAATACTAAATCCAAATCCTAATCTAAACCCACGAGTAAACCAAACGGGCCTTAAATAACTCTCAAGTTCCTTAACTTGTTACTTAGTTTTTGTTGCATTGCCTTTTGCACCTCAAGAGTGCATTATATCGTACGTTCATTTCTTATTGTCCAAGTATAAAAATATTAAATATTAATCATTTTAAATTAAGTTTTTATCGAATGGAAACTAGTCGTGCACATCATACACTTTCAATACAATTTTGTCAAAACTAAGACATCAACCTCTGTTGGAATATGTACACGTAAAATAATATATGTTTGAAAATTTTATTCGAGCCTATTGAGACGCACGCGTTAATACGTAAAACAATTATGGATAATATATTATGTGTAATATATTAATTATTGATAATGCTATAATGACTAATATGCAATTATAGTGAAAAGGAAATGGTGAGAATTATTTTTGTTTTGCCTTAGCCAATGTGTTTCCAAATCTCCAAGGGGAGGTGAATATGCCTAACTTGCAAGCCAAGTTACATGGCTATATAAGGAAGCCTAAGGGATCTTCATTTGTATGCTAGATTATCAAGATCCCTAAAAATATCTCCCTTCTCTTTCTCTTTGCTTGTTCTGTCAAATCAAACACCAAGGGTTTTTGGTTCGTTTGGTCGATTGTTCCAAACAACCCACAAAGGGTTTTCGTGTTGATTGATTCAAGATTTGAAGGTGTTTGGGTTTACTTTATCACTACTAGTACTAGCATACTTATTTTTTTGCTAAGAAGGTATCATGTGTGTCGAAGTAAAGAGATATTGTTTTAGATCTTCCGTGGTTTTCGCGTATTAGATTTATACATACGGGTATATTCAAGAACGGTGTTCGTTTATTGCTAAAAGGTACACACTTCTTGATCCCTTTGTTAATTACTTATTATATACGTGATTTATTTACTCCGCTACGTACTCGTGATAATTAAGGGTTAAAGTAGTTTATAAAATCCAACAGTGGCATCACGAGCCATCGTGTAGTATTTGTAATTACAAAGATTGTTAAATTTGACAATTTAGGGTTCTTGGTTAATTATTTAAGCCCTTTTGTCGTTTTTAATTAAAAAGATTGGATCTTTATTGTTGTTAAATTAATTAGACGAAACCCTTGATTCTATGTAATTTTATGAGTTAAAATTCGGAGTTTAAGTGGTTAAATGTTAGTTTTTTTTCTAGTTATTAGTTGTTAATTGGTTATTTGTGATAAACATATGCATGTTTATCATGCCCTAGCAATGTCGTGTCGGGGCCTGAAGTCGATTGAAATTTTCTATCAGCTTTTATGTGCTATGTGGTATATGTTTATATAAGGCATACACAATTGAGTATTTCGATGTATGTGACCCGATTCATTAGAAAAGGAAGCCTTATGTGAATATATACATATTTTAATTATTAGATAATTATGATCATCGTTTGTGATTTGCATGAGTTTATTGTTAAGTGTTTTAAATAAATGTTGTGTAATTAGTAGTTTATATTTATTGTTTGTTTTATAAGTTGTTGACTTGTGCAAAAACAAAAGGGGTTTCGAAAAAGAAAACATAAATATGACTAATAACTATAGAATAAGATTTATTATAGACTATTAACTGTGAAGTCTTATGAGTCAATCGGGTTCGATTATCTATAATGTTAGGGCTCATACCTTAACTTCCCACAACGAGAATTGCAATTTAATAGGTTTATAACGTGCTTTCTAAACTAAAGATTTAAATTGTATCAATGACGTAATTTGCAAAAGTACTATTTACTTGCAAGGCATATCACTAAAGGTTCGAGGTATCTCGTGGTAAGGCTTAAGGTGCTGTTCTACCTTACTACGAAACCATACTCTATAATATCCTTGATATCTTGAAATTACGTAGGAAGTGTAAATGGTTTAGGGTTTACATAGTTTTTAATAATTCTTTAATCTTTTCTCGTGATAAAATAAGTTAGATTTGAAAACACGTTGAATTGTCAATTTCTAAAAAGTATCAGTGTTTATACATAGGATGTATAGAAAATAAGTGACACCGTAATAAATAACTTAATTAAGTAAAGTTTTTATTAAACTTTATGATACAAAAATGTATGCATGCTTCTTCATACATATTTGTCACGTCAAATATAAATACCCTTTAAAAATAAATTGTTGCCATACAATTTGTAAGAACACTTGTAATTGCCTTTTAAATCATGTGAGACGAATGTAGATTGCAACCCAAGGTGATTATACACTTTTTCATGAGACATTAGTGTTACGTTAAAACAGTTCTTGATTGGACGACTTAAACGAGTTAAGTTGGTGAGACCTTAAGCTCGAGGCATAGATGAGATGAAAAATGCTTACTTGTTCATAGTGAAATAGAATAAGTCCCATAATGTTTTAGAAGTTGTAATTAGATTGGCAATTATTGATCGTCAATTACCTTTTGAATACCTATTGCTAGCGGATGAACTGATATGATGGTGGTATGTTAAGTAGGATTCTAGCCTTTAGAAAATTAATTGTTTATAAATTTAAACATGGGTAGTTAATTTTCTTCAATGAGCATTATCGAAAATACTAAACATTAAATTTTACGATTCTATTAATAGTATTAATGCAACGTTAAAAACGTAAACGATGATTTGTTTCTTTCTTGTAGAAGTCAAACCGAGCCTCCTTTCCTTATAAGGAAAAAGGAGAGTCACTCGTATCATTTTTCCTTGTTCGAAAAAGTTATAACAGGAACGAAAGAATTTCCCTTATTTTAAATCAAACCCATAGCAAACTTACATGGTTAAGTAGATTGCATGACTTATATTTTCATATAGATTCTATCACCCTTATTCGGTGGTGAATACTTTGAAACATATAATACATTTTGAATAACTAGAGAACATGTTCTTGGAGCTATCAAATGATAAAATCTTAATTTAAGATGCTTTATGAGTTCTTGATTAGAAAATACTAACATTACCGCAAAAGTGGTAAAGGCAAACTAACATGATTTATCTTCTTGTTACTTTAATCTAAATTAAGGAGGAAACTACATGCCTAATTTTCAAGTTAATAAATAGCATTGATGGATAGTCCCTCATCTACATAGTAGAGCTTTTAAAACGTAAGTACATTGCTACTATTAGGATTTCAAAGATAGTAGAAAATAAATAGATCGCTATTTGTTTTTATTGGTAATGTAACATTTGCAATGTTGTCAAATCGAGTTGGAGCATTATGATTTATTACTGAACAAGACATTCATGTAATATTGTCTAATTCAGTGGGAGCTACATGCTTTATTATCTTGTTAGTAACCCATATTATTTCTAGCATGTCTTGAGATAATACATTATTTTAGGATAGTCGTGCACTATTCCTTATTAAATAATGTGGTTCTATATGTACTTGTAACCATAATATCTGTGACACTATCATATTATCCACATAAACAAACGAACGTCGTGTTGTTTGACTACATGTATGATGTTGTGGCAAGCACAGGCGGGAGAAATATTTATTGTGTTCAAGGTACAACACATGACAATATCAATATGATTAAAGGTTCTTTTGACCGTAAAGTAAGAAACTAATATTCTACTAGGACAATTTGCCATATTTAGAATATATGCCAAGATATGAATTAAAGACTACTTCAAGTAAAATATTTATGTGGTTTTAGAATGTCCCAAATAATGAAGTAATCTCGTTTAACTTGAAATTACTATTGAAGCCAATGGTCGGCATTTAGAATAAGTTTAGTTGAGTATGTTTATGTTTATGTTTTTCGTAAAGTAATAAACATGAAGTTCTTCAGGAGCGGAGCTAGTAGGGTGACTAGTGGGTGCTGAGCCACCCATAATCAACCTACTTTATTCATTAGTTACTTATATTACAAGTCGTTTTTCTACTAGTTTTTTACCTTTGGCCCCCTTATCACTATAACATTTTACGTTAATCACGGCCGACCTTCCTTAGCTAAAAATCCTGGCTCCGCCACTGAAGTCCTTTAATTGTTGAAAGACTCAAAACATAAAGTAAGTTATGTCTTCTTGTGAGGACATGAACACGAAGTCCTTAAATTATTCTAAGGCGAAATAATGTATAGTTAACATGTTATATCTTTTGTAAAGATATATACATAGAGTTCTTGAACTAGTTAAATAAGTATACATTACAGCTTGCAATAGGTTTTTAAATACTACATATTCAATTTGGTTTGACACAAATAATAAGTATGTTACATAAAGAGTATTAAGTTATTTAAGAGATTGTGGTATAGTCTTACAATCCAATAACTCATAGAATATCACATTTTATGGTATGTCTAGAGTGTTTATATCAGATTCTTTAGAATCATTTGGATTTGATAACTTAAATATTTTACCTTCAAATCTGTCAAGGTTTGAAAATTGAGTATGTCTTGTATATACTCAATAAGACTCCAACCTAGAAGGTTAATAAGACACCATCATGATTATAGAATGTGATGACTCACATTAAGTCTTAAAATTGAAGTTTTGAATTTGTTAAAATTCTTACGAAGAATGATATTAACAAAATAAACTATGTATCTTGTAATGTCCGAAAAAAGAACAAATTATTGTTACTCTATAAGTTAAGTAATTATAGAATAATCTCTAATTACAAAAAGCAAGTGGAAAGGTTTTTAGATAAAGAGATAAAAATACAAAATACATAACCTCCTAAACACACTAGTGAATATCTCATCGAGGCTGTACATGTAATTATTAAACCTCATAACGATATAATTCTTATTCACAGATCGGCAAAGATCCTCAAATACTTGATTTATATATGTTATATCAATACTGAGGAATATGAGTCACAGGATCACCGTTAACCATAAAAATGCATTGTTGAATTTTGAATTCGGTAAATTACACAAACTATGAATATTCAGATGATGTCCACAAAGATAATCAATTTTGAAACTTGATTGATCTTTAACTAAACGGTTAGACTGTAAAGTTCAAATAAGTTTCTTTAAAGACTAGAAAATTCAAGTGGTTTGTTTCTTTGTGTCAAACTCATAAGGACAATGTTGTACACATATTTAATGCACGCATTTTGACAGGATTATTAATCATTCTCAAGCAATTGATTGTGATTTGTTAATCAAATAAACCGTAAAAACGTTTATTTATATTTTACGATGTATATGAGTTTTGCCGATAACAAAATATAATATCATCGGAAGTAGAAAATAAAGTTTACAAGTTTTAAACCAATAGTTTTCTAACTCAACTATCACATAATATTTCCCACACATTTTATATTTTGCATACTTACCATATTAGATTTAATAAAAACATTTAAATACATTTTTAGAAATATACAACAGAAGACATAAACACATATTAAACAAAGTATACCTTAAAAGGTATTTTATCTATAAAAGATAAACATTTTATACATCATGCATGACCTCAAAACATATCTAGAAAAGATTTTTTGAAATTTAAATTCGGATTTGTTGTTAGTTAGCCGGTCCCTCCAGTTGCACTGGCCGGTTCCATTGCGGAAATGAAACCACCAAGAATCGGGCTATAGTATTAGTCGGGTCTGTAATATTGCACTGGCCGGTTCCATTAAGGTAATAGAACCGGTGGAACCGGGCTACAGTAAACCTCAAGCCTATAAATACCAAGTCATTTTTCTGGTTTTAGGCATTAATTAGAATAGCTTTTCTTTCTCATATTCAACTAACATCTAATCTTTGATCATGATCTTTTTTATCTCAGTATTTTGTTGAAATTCTTAATAGGAGAAGTTTTACCAATCCTTGCACACGAGATCAAGCATCAAGTCTTACTTGTAGCAAGTATCTCTCATCACATGAAGATCCAACTATTGATCTTAAAGCATCAATCATCATCAAGTATCATTAAGATGTGTATCATATAGTGATAGGAGCATTTAGACAAGTTTAGCTTAATAACTTGAATAGTATAATGTAGTTGTGATAAGATCTTCTATTGTTGATCTTGGTGAAATGTTTGGCACACAGTAGAGGGCAAGCATTGTAAGGGTGTTTGTTCCTCCATGATGGAACACGGTATTTAGCTTAGTACCGCATAAAGGGTAAGCGAAAGTAGGAGTGGTTCGTCTATATAAGAACCCGGTGTTTAGCTTAGTACCGAATAAAAGGGTAAGCGACGTTGTGAGGCTTCTCCGCCATTTGAAGGAGTTTTGGTGTCTAGTAAATTCGAACTCTCGAGTAGACGACTCGAGAAGTGGAGTAGGCAAGAAAGGTGATCTTGTAGCCGAACCACTATAAATATCTGTGTCGTATATCCTTTATAGTCTTTGTTTATTTATTATCACTAACTCACGATAAAACAAATAGATCTACAACAAACCAATTAATAAGTTATTTAAAATTTTAATTGGTAAAACTATTCAACCTCTCCCCCCTTCTAGTTTTCCACCATTGGTATTCAGAGCAAAAAGATCTCGGATTCTTGATGCTCTCTCCCGAATCCCAAAAAAGGTACATTATAGCATTTTTTTGATGTTGTATCTCAATTATTTTCTTGGTAGCATTTTGCATATATGGGAACCGTGAATTCACATAGGGTGAGGTTTAGCAATAAGAGACATGATATCAAAGGGCTATTTGTTATGCATGATCAGATATATGGGTTCTAGCTAAATTGCAAACTGATGGAGTGAAGGTGTATACTCAAGCAAATATAGATTATAATAGTGCTTATTTGAATTTAATAGAAAGATGGAAGAGAAAAAACTGTCTTACCGCATTTTCATGTTCCAGTTGGAGTTCCAACACTTTCTCAAGTCTCGGGACAATCTCATCAATACTTGGGCGTTGTGATCGTTCTTCATTTAAGCAGTCATAAGCTATTTCTGCGAAAAGGTTGAATGACTGCGAGTCCATTTGTTTCCATAGATCCCAATCAATTATTTCACTGAATCTTTTCTCTCTATAATGGGTAATGGCCAGCGGAGCCAAATACTTGTTACTATCACTATCGATTATTGATTTCCTACCACAAAGTAACTCAAACAATACTATCCCAAAGGAGTACATATCTGACTTATGGTTCACTCTATTCGTCTCGATATATGCTGGGTCTCCGTACCCATTCGTATACCAGAGTGTAGCATTATGAAATGATTGGTGCCTTTGAGATGCCTTAATCTTCATGGAACGTTCAAAATCAGATAACTTGGCTTCCCAGTCATTATTCAGTTGAACTGTTAAACTGCTGATGTTCCGGTGTATTATGCTGAAATCGCGTGGCTCGTCATGATGAATGTAGCTCAATGCGTGCGCAAGACCGACGCATATCTCCAATCTTCGGACCCATGTCAACGACATCGAGTCACTTAGACAGCTGTCGAGCCAGCCCCTGGTCTCATTCTTGTTAATGATGACCTTCTCATCTTTTTCATCACAAAACCCAACAATAGAAACCAAATTCTTATGCTTGAGAGTCGCAAGCATGGATATCTCCATCCAAAACTCTTGTTCTGCTTGCTTCCTTTCTTTATTTATCCTCCGAGCATTGACAGTAATCAACTCACCGGACCACGAGAGCTGTCCCTTGTAAATATTTCCGAAAGGAGCTATTTCGATGACATTTTCGTCAGCGAAGTTGTTGGTTGCGGTTAGTATGTTCTCAAGAGGGATTTTTAAGTGAGCAAGGTCGTTGATGCGCCAAGAAATTGTCTGTTTGTCAAGAAAGGAAGATGATATTTAATTACACATACACAAATATAAACACAGAAATTGTTGGTGGCGGGTATTATTCATTTATAGGCGGATCTATAGGTCCATTATTATTTCTTCATAAAGGTATTTTTTTTTCTTTTCTATTATTCGATATCAACCATTGATACATACTTTATTTTCTTTTATATAAGATTTGATCTAATTTTTGATAAATACACATGCCCTATTGAATTCTTTTCTTTTTTGAACTTAAGTGAAAATAAACGTTATGTTTTGATTCATTTATCTAATTTATAATGAAACCTGAAACTTTTAAAAATGGCCTAATCCTAAATCTAATTTAAATGTAATACCAAAAATCTGTAAATGCATGGGATATGAAAGGTTTCAAAATAAAAACACGACTTATATAAACACACACTCGACAACTATAGTTAAAAACAGTTTTGGCTAACGTGTCAATATTTGGGTTTGGAGATGGTTTGGGATCCGATAGGTAGAGGTATAGGCGATCGGAAGGCCTAAAAAAATGTTTTAGCTAACGTGTGACGTGTCCAATTGATGTTTATGTGAAGCTGTTGACTAGAGTGATCGTGAATAGTTGTTCATGTGATCACGGAAGTAAAAATGAACATCCAGGTGGTTAATATATCTAGTTCTACAAACTAAGTAATAAGGTTTATTTTTTTACATATAGAGTTCTGTTATGTTCTCGTGCGTTAAAAGTATGGTAAATAGTGTTTTCTATGCGGGGTGTGGTGTAAGGAAGAGGATAGTGAATTAATAGACAATATATAGATACTAACAAAAGGCATAGTTTTTTGCTCTCAAAACATCTACAGTAACTTCAATTTAATATTTTTAAATTCAAATGAACAGTAACTTTATTAATATAAAATTAAAAATGCATAGTCATTCTTATCCTTCTCTTTAAGCCAAGGAAACACGTGTCCTTTAATACTCTGATTTATCAAACCCATCACAACTACCGCTACCACTTCCTTCCATAATCATGTTTCATCTTTTCCACCACCCACACACACAACACCTCCGCCCCTTTTTTTCTCCTACAACTTACAAGTGAGAAGAACAGTGGTCGGTGCTACAAGAGGCGGTGCGAGGTATGTTGCTTATTAGAACTGCTTATTTTCTTATCGGGTGGTTCTTTTTTAGTCTTTATTAGGTTTTGATTAATACCCATTTGTTAAAGTTTTAATCCTTATTCATAAATGCTTATTGGGTTTTGATATTTATGGGGGTTTGGGAAACAGCTTATTTCATATTAGGAATGAAGTTTGAGGTGGTGTTTGGATTATCTTATTTTGCAGAATTATGAAGGTTATATGAATTTGGAAATGCTTACTTTTTCCAGCTTATCAAGTTAGGCTTATGGACTTGAATAAGTCCTGACCTCATGTTTATAAGCTGGGCTTTTCCAGGATCATATAAGCACATGTGTCCACAAAATAAGCTAATCCAAACACCCCCGTAAGCTTACTTTTGGCTTTATGAGCCTATCAGTCCGGTTTTGAATTGTCACTTTAGTGTGCTTTTTAATAAGCTCCGGACTGACAAAATAGCGTTGAATATTGGGATTGACTTCCCGAATGGATCTCTTACGCAATTTTTAGAAGCATTGCTATAACCAAAACAGTTCTTTAAATCGGATCGTTGCTTTAAACGACGTTAATTTTTTTTTTTTTACAAAAACATACTTTCTAACACATCCAAACCGAAACACCCCACCGACGGCCGCCAACATCCGCAGCAGAGCGCCGTGATTGACTCTAACTGTATACCATAAATGTGTCAAAGATGGGTTCCCAATAAATGTCAGCTAAAAAAAGTGGATCATTCAAACGGTTAAAATTAACCCTAAGTGCATATAGCCTCCTTAATTGATTACATACAACTTATAAATGTTTCAAAGAACGTTCTATCCGCCTTACTTATAAGGATAAGATTCTCTCATGTTCACTTGAACATGAGAGGTAATGTTGTGCTTTATGTGATTGTATATTTGATTAATCACATAAAGCACAACATTACCTCTCATGTTCAAATGAACATGAGAGGATCTTTATAATGTGTCAACATAGCTTATAATTAGCACAAAAAACAACTATATACATAACAAAGGCAACCTTAAAAATGACACTAAAACAACTTACAGATCAGTTTTATAGCAACCAAACACCCCATAGAAGGAAGACATGTGCAAAGTTTATGTTGAACAATAAAGATAAGTAGTAGTATATATTGGGCACTAAATGGATCAACTCCTAACCTCGCTAAAGTTTTTTTTAATCTGTTTTCATATTCACTTATGATAATTAATTAATATGCTAAATACGATTGTTTGAAGTCAATTATATGTTGTAAACCATGTTAAAGCTGCTAAGCATTTTTAACTTTGGCCCGAATACGGTAATTTTTTTTATCAAAACATCGGTAAGATGATAGAGATTATAATAGAGAACCACTTACATACAATCATAATCTTTTATATAATAAAAGAATTACATCATTTCGGAGTTTTCCATCAAATTGAATCATATGAATTTAAAAATTAGACCAATCAGAACGCTTGATTTTGCCACGTAGGCAAAATCGTGTGATCTGATTGGTCAATAAAAAGTCAAAATTAAATCGATTTGGTCAAAATTAAAAATTTGTGGTGGAGAAATATGACGAGAAAAAAAAACACATAAAAATATATGTGTCAAATTTGTGAAGAAAAAAGTGGAGGTAATTAATAAAAATTTAGTGATTTTTATGGAGTTAAGTATAAATTTATAAATTTACATGTTTTATTATAACTTTAAAAAATATACAAATAACCCCTTAAACTTTATACCCGTACACTTTATATTTTAAAATATTACAAACGTAAACAATTTTTTACTTCCAAACAAAGATTTAACAGTATCTAATCACATCCCAAATCTACCCGAAGATTTTTTGATGGATTTTTCATTGTCGGTCTGAAATTATGTTGTACAACCAAATAGAAAAACACCGAAGCACATAAAATATCATAAATTAATAAAAATGGTTTTCTAGCTATTCATTGATGTGTTTGGAAGAATTGCATTTTTTTTCTTTTTGTTTAATACGTACTAAAATCCCAACGGTAAGATAACCAGTATTCCAAAGTGGAGGTCAATGGTTCGAATATAACGAGGAGAAAACTAATCCCCTTGTGGCCTCGAAGGTTCACATGAGCCGACTTCGGGCTACCTAAAAGAGTAGTTTTGTAGAGATTAGTCGGCTCACAATGTCGAGTTAGTTAACAGGTAAATCAAAAGAAAAAAAAATTAGTAATTATCCTCAAGCTCATATAATATATATAAGATATAAATCTATTCTCTTCATATGATTTCGATAATACTCTATAACATAACTTATAAAACAAAATAAAAATAAAAATCATACATGTATTTAAAAAACATAATGTCTAAACCTCGTGCGTGCACGGGGATTAAAACTAGTATCTTTTATAAAGATTACATCATTTCGGAGTTTTCTATCAAATTGAATATTATGAATTCTAAAATTGGACCAATCATAACGCTTGATTTTGCCACGTAGGCAAAATCGTGCGATCTGATTGGTCCATAAAGAGTCAAAATTAAATCAATTTGGTCAAAATTGAAATTTTTTCGTGGAGAAATATGATGGAGAAAAAATACACATAAAAATATATGTGTCAAATTTGTAGGAAAAAAAACTTGAAAAAAGAGGAAGTAATTAATAAAACTTTAGTGGTTTTTAATTTTAAATAAATTGTATAAAGTTAAGTGTAAATTTATAAATTTACAAATTTTATT
>BQNB010163145.1:3556-14475 GCA_026074375.1 Tanacetum coccineum | reverse complement strand
ATTGTACAAAGTGAATGTCTCTTAGCCATTTTGGGAGTTCGTCCATCGTGGAGCTAAAGAGTAGACAATGGCAAAACTCCAAATTACTCGCGTAAAATAAACCACATTAGTTAAATTGATATTATTAAAATATCTCATATAATAGTTCCAACAAGAAAAAGAACCCGCGCGTTGCGGCGGGGCTAATTTTTTCTCGAATAATTTTTTTTTTACGTTTCGGGGGTTTTTTTTTGGCGATACGTTATGGCGAGGCTAATTTTTAATATTTTCTTTTTTTGTACGATTCGGGAAAAAAAATTTGGGTTGGGACGGGTTAAATTTTTCCCAAATATTTTCTTTTTTTGGGACGGTTCGATATCTTTTTTTTGGGCCGATGAATGTAAAAAAATTGTGAACAATAAAAACTTGACGTGTTTTTTTTTGTTAATTTTTTTACGGGATTTTTTGTGTAAGAAAATCGTAAATAGTTAAAAGTTGAGGGACCGTTTTGTATTTTTTCTTTACTTTGAGCCAGATTTCAGGCTAATTTTGGGCTAGTTTTTTTTTTTTACTTTGGGCCACATTTTATACGAATTTTAGGCTAGCTTGTCGACAAATGTGTATATTAGTAACAAATTTTTTTATATGGCTTATGTGTTGGACCTCATGTTTAAAGTGTTGTTTTTTTTTTGCTATATGGGTTTTTTTTTTAATATAATGGGTTGTACGTTTGTGACCATATCGATTATTTTAAAGTTATTAGGTATCGAAGATGTTTCCGCGGGTATTTTTTTTTATTTGAATAAATCGAAACTTTTGTAATATTTTTTTTCCTCCTACTTTTTGCATACAAATTTTAAAAAAAAAAATCAGGCTGACCCAAAATGAGAGCCCGACACTGTAGCACCGTGACCCACTGTCAAAACGACAGTGGATTAGTCGGTGAATGTGTATATTTATAATGAGACAAATTTTGATAAAATAACCACTATAACTGTTCAAAATTTCAGTTATTATACATATACACATTTATCATTACATATACTGCCAAAAACAGTAACGGGCTACTGTTCATCGATGAACAGTGTAGCCCACATCTGGGTATTGATTAACGTTGTCAAAAGAAGTGAAATGTGGAACGCCAAATTGACGGTATACATTGATAGGGAACAAATGTTTTAATATTTCTTTGCTTATTCGTTTTGAAAAATTCTAAACTTGTCGATTCCAAATTGTCTACTACTGTACATAAATGTTAATCTTTAGCAGAATTTAGCATCTCGAGATTTGGCATGAAATTTGAATTTGTATTGGGAGAAAGGTTTTAAGTTGGTTTCTTAATGCTATATTTTATTGAAACCATGCATAAAATTAAAGGTTTGGTAAAAAAAAGCGTGACAATGACTTGTGAGGATGAGACACATAATATAGACCAATTCAAAATATGATTATCTTTTGAAATATTAAAACTTGAAAAAAAATATAAATTGCTTTTAATTGAGTGTAAAACATGAAAATGCATTAATTATTGCTTGAGTTAAATACATTTTTGGTCCTAGTGGTTTGGTGCGTTTTTCACTTTTGGTCCAAAATTCAAAAAAGGTTTGGTTTTGGTCCAAAACACATAGTTTCGTTTTACTTTTTGTTCAAAATACATAGTTTCGTTACACTTTTGGTCCAAAAGACATAGTTTTAGTCCATTTTTAGTCCAAATTCACGGATTGAACTAAAAGTGGACCGAAACTATGTTTTTGAACCAAAACCAAACAGTTTTTGAATTTTGGACAAAAAGTGAAATCGCACCAAACCACAAGGACAAAAAATGTACTTAACTCTTATTGCTTTGTTTCCCTGCGAAAGAAAAAAAAATACATTTTACTGTTGATAATTAATTATTGTTTTCTTTTATGTTTGTAAATACCAATTTGAACTAAGGGTAATATGATAAACTTAAAGAAATCCAACTATTATTTTTAGAAGTGAACAATTATTTTGACACCCAACGAAAAATAGTGTATTAAATGACTTACTCCAACTTAATACGACGTCAGAAAAAAACATGAAATATGCCATCAAAAAGAATATTGTTGTCGAAATTGGTCGAAATAAAATACCTCGGCCGCTAGGTTTGAATCGTCGGCTATTAAATATAACGCTCGAATATATTATTATTACCATTTTAAATGACTATTTCAACTTAAAATTAACGTTATCAGAAAAACCATTCAACCACGCAATTAGAAAACATTTAGAAGTTGCCAACATGTCGTCGAAAAAAATTATCCGCCTTCGAAAGTTTCTTCGAAAACTAGACACAGATGCCGCTAGGCTGCGGGTACCCGGCTAGTATATAATATATATTAATATAGAGGTGAGATCAAATAAAAAGACTATTTTTCATGAGAAGGATAAGAAGGATTATACACCATTGATTTAAAATCAATGGATGAGATTAAGTATCATCTTAACTAACTATTAAGGGTATAAAAGTAATTTCCTCACATTTTTAACTAACTTTTAGAAACAAAAAATAAATAACGTATATAAAAAACCCACACTTCTTTCGACTTAAACACACACATTAAAAACTCACTCACATAAAACAACTTTCAGAAGTTAAAAAGTAAAAACCCCAGGTATTTAACACATAGCACATCTAAAACACAAAAATCATTGGGATTTTAAATTTCTTTCCCAAAATTTTCAATCCATGTCACTCTAATCTTCAATTTGTTCTCTAATATTTAATCAAATTAGGGTTTGTAACACCAATCGGATTAAAATAATCACAATTGTAGATTTTAGGCTCAATTTTGATTTTGTCTAGAATGCTACCAATTAATAACAGTGATAATCAAGGTATGTATTTTTTTTCGTTAAAATCGACGTTGGTTCGACATTAGATGAAGCTTTGTTGTTCTATTTTAGTGTATGTGATAATAAATTTGTCGTGTTTTTTAATTTGATATGTAAATTAGTGTTTTTAGTGTAATTTGCTGCAATTATGGAATTGTGGTGAAATTTAAGCAAGATTGGGGTTTTTAGTGTAATTTGCTGTAATTATGGATTTGTGGTGAAATTTAAGCAAGATTAGTGTTTTTAGTGTAATTTGCTTGAATTATGGATTTGTTCTTAACTACGAAGCCCAATTTTCAAATTCGTTCGGAGTGATCGAGCATACTTATGATAATCAAGGTATGTTTGTTCTTATTATGTGATTGGTTTTGTTTTGATACTTTACATCAAATTAAGCTTTTTATTGTTTTAATTTCCTGTAACTCATATATAAATTAGCGTTATTTGTAAATACGATGTAAACGTGTATTTGTTGTGGACTTTGTCGCACAAATCAGTGTTCCTAGTGTATTTTATTCATGAGTTAGTGTTATAATTGTGTCTTATGCAAAATTTGTATTTGTAGTAAAGTTTGATGCACAAAATAGAGTTTTGTGTATTTCCGTACAACGATTAGTGCTTTTTGTGTATTTCTTACATCAAATTGTGTTAATATATTGGGAAAACTTAAATTGTCGTTGTAGAGAGAGTAAGAGGTGTGTGGCAATGATGCCATTTACAAATAAGAAAGAGAGTGATGTCGGTTTAGAGAAGAAGCGCATGGGAGGGGTTTGGTTCAGGAAATGGAATTTGCGAGACGTGACCCACCTTTTTCTTTTCACTCAAGCGCATGTCTTGGTTGTTTGTTCCCCTTACGTGCCTAGATGGAAAGCCTTAATGTTTGCTTTGTTCTTGGGGTACTTGGCCCCAAAACTGCATGTTTATTTATGAGTAAGTGGAGTGTTAATCATTAGAATAGTAAGATATTTGTAATATAATATTGAAAAACTCAAAAAACAGGTTATGTTTAGTTTAGATGCCTATCATGTATCGTTAATGTTGTAAGACATTGTTGTTATACGTTTATCAGTATATATTATTTCCCTTTTTTTTTCATCTATTTCATTCCCCCCCCCCCCCCTCTTTGCCAATTTAGCTAATAGTTTTTTGTTTAAGTTGCAGGGAGATCATGGAGCACTGCTGCCGTTGTACTCACTCCGACTACATCCGGGCGATTTTACCTAAACCATTCGAATATGCAGTGAATTGAGATAGATCTGATAGATATCGTAGTAAAGTTAGTATTGTTATTGTGCTGAAATTTTATGTTGGTGTTGGATACAATAACTGAAGAAGGGATTGCTCAAGCTGGAAACAATTAGACTACGAGGCCGCCGAATCTGTCTCCGTTACGGACCGCCAAGTTTTTTCAAGTATAATGCTGATTTTCTGTTGAAAATTATGAATGATAACTGTTAGTCGTGGGTTTATTAGGGTGTTTGGGATTGTGTTTTGACAAAAATTATTTGATTGTTAGGTTTGCGAAAAGTAACTAATTGAAAAAGAGTGTTTAGGTGAGACTTCCTATTTGATAATGCGGTTTTGCCAACGCATAATCTGTTTTGAAAACACAAAGCAAAACTCCCTTTGGGCAGGTAACCAGTAGCAGCTCACCGTTAGAAAGAAAAGCAAGTACATCGGGTTGTATTCATAGTTTTTAAATGTTCTATGCTTATGACTAAATATACATGTGTCATTTATTTGATGATTGATTTGTGAATAACTGGACCCTCTTTTTAGCTCCAGTTGATACATGACATATATAGTCATAAAATTACATCTTGCTAACTTTTGCAACACTGAAACTCATATATCTAAATTGGAGCAATATAGATTTAAGTATATAATGACGCTCACACATTTTTGGATAAAGAAATGGATGCAAAAAGTTGCATATCAGAGGGTATTGAAAAGTGTAGCTACAGGGCAATATCATTATGTTGTGATTCTCTATCATTGTTCTTCGGGTTTTGTGGGTGTTGTTCAGCCTGCAAAAAGTGGTAGGCTCAAGCTAATGAGGTCTCGAACATACTTCACTATTATTGCTTTGTCAAGGGCTACATCAGCTCATGGTCTTAAAAATTGTTATCAAATAGCAAATATGATCACACCACAAAAACTAGTATAAGAATCTGAGCGTTTAAAATTGTAAACTTTAAAATACTTTTTGTGCAGGTTTGACTATTTAGAGGTGTTGTAAATATTAGTTTTATGCTTAGTTTATGAGTCTGCTATTGTTTAACATGACATTGTCTCTTGTGCAATAAACTGATCTAAAAGTGCATTTTTCTTTCTAATGCAATTATATATTTGTGTATTTTCAGTGAGCTATACAAGTACTAACATCAAGAAACATAAAGGATGATTATGAGAATGCTTGTGAAAGTTAGACATGGAGCCTACCACGGGCAAACTACTGGTTTCTTTATGTTCCCACTATGAGTCATATCTAGGCTTGCATCAAGGAATTTGATGACATGGTTGATTAATGACGGGGAAGTACAACTAATAATAGAATTTATAACATAAGAAAGCTGTATAATTTCAAAAAAAACGATATGTTGTGGTGAACAAAGAGAAGAAATGTTGCAAACTATCCTAATAGTGCTCAAGTGAAGTCTTCCAAAGAACAAGTTTTTAGGTATTCTAGATCGTGTTAATAGATTGGCTAGTTTAATTAGTATCTATATAGTCGTTGGGTTGTATATTGAAAGCTTTACTTGTTTAGAAATGAGATTTTTATTGAAATTTAATACTTGATGCACAATTAGCTTGAGTTTTCATGCACAACAGATTTATTTCTGAAACCAAGGCCATTCAGAGAAAAACATAACACTTTTAACCTATCATATTTATCTGTATTTTCATGACAAAATATTTTATTTTAAAGACCTCAGGCCTATCAAAGAAACAAAACACTTTTAATATCATATGAAAACCAATGCACATTTAGCTTGATTTTCATGCACAAAACAGCTTATTTATGAACTTTTTACTTTTTTAAAAATAAATCTTTTAAATTTTCTATTTAAAAGAGTAAAAAAAAGTTTTTTTTTAATTTTACTCGTATTCGGGGTTGACCCGAACCCGAATTGACCCGATCCGACCCGAACCCAAGTAACCCGAATTCAAATATGGTCGGGTTCTGGTATGGAATTTTTAGTTTGTCAATATCTACAGTGTGTGTGTAAACTTACTGTGTGTTTTTGTAAACACATCCGGCCTATCATAGAAATATGAAACTTTTACAACATCGTAATAAAACTGCTGCATAATTAGCTTGATTTTAATGCACAAAACAAATTTATTTTGAACACCTCGGGCCAATCAAAGAAAACAACACTTTTAACATCATATTTATTTGTAACTTTCATGCATAAAACATACTTATTTTAAAGACCTCCCTATCAGATAAATAAAACACTTTTTAATATCATATAAAAACCAATGCACATTTAGCTTGATTTTCATGCACAAAATGGCTTATTCTAAAAAAATGAATGAAAAAAAACTCTAAAAAGAATCACAAAAAAGATATATAAAACTGTATTTAATACCAAAGGGATCCCATTTCCAAATGCAATTGAAAAACCGAATACGTTCAACAATAGTATAAGCATTCCATACACGTCAATCTACAAAACATTTTTATAAGCATTCCATACACGTCAATCTACAAAATCACGCTTATTATAAGCTTCCTACACATCAGATCTAAAACTACGACCATCCATACACATCATTCCTTCAAAACAGTTTTATAAGCATTCCATTCTTTAAGCATTTTATTTCTAAACAAAGCATAATAAAACTAAGATATTTGTTTAACACGTTTTTGGACACGCAGAAACCTGTTCTTCAAGAACTTCACTTTAGCGTCACTTGGTTTTTCGTGATATTCATCCATTCTTTATATACATTTTATCTTCAATATCATCTTCAATACCATCTTCTTCATTGCTACTTTCTTCTTCAATGTCACCACTATCTTCTTTAGTTTCACTTTCTTCACGATCGTCAAAATCTGTATAGTTCATGGTTATTAGGTATTTACATTATTATCTACAAGGTACACTATAAACATAAACATATAAGGTGATATACAATAGTAAACACCATATTCAGATAACGCATCATAACCTCACATCTATTTCACAGTAACATTTTCTTGCATGAAACTCGACGTCATGTTGAAAGTTTGTAAAGAACAGTTTCTTTAAGAAACTATTTTATAATGAGTTATTATAGTTCTTAGACATAACCACAAGTTGGCAAGTTGGCCCACTTGCAATATGCTACAAGGTTCAAGTTGCTGCAGATAGATAGAAAGAGAGACCGTGAATGCCACAACCTAACTTTAGTATCTTCTATAAATTATTTGTTGTGAAGTATGAAATAAGCAAAAATGCAAAATACACTTCTCTCCCAACAAGAATTACAAAGGATTAGAAGGTGGCATAGTGGTGGTAGTTGGATCCTATTGCTCTATGAATGGGGGTCGAGAGAGAGTTATGTTTTATCTAATGGGCACGCACCAGAAAGATTTAGGGTATGGTTATACTTAATAGGTTTAGAACTCGTGACAGAATGCATATCTAAGTATATAGCACTCTAACCTGCATTAACCAGGTCAAAACGGAAACTACACAATATACGGCACCCTAACCTGCATATTTAAGTATACAACACCCTAACCTGCACTAACTAGGTCAAAGCAGAAACTACACAATATTCGGCACCCTAACCTGCATATTTAAGTATACAACACCCTAACCTGCACTAACCAGGTCAAGTTGGGTAAGTTGTTTTCATCACCGGGTTGATTTGGGGAACCCTTAAATTTCTAACTGAAAAAAGGTGCTTGTATTTTGATAGAGTATCAATATACGAAGGTTATCTAAAGATGAACCTCCTTTATAAAGTTTAAAACAGACAATTGTTAAGCAAATTACCACTTTCAGATCATAAAACACAAGATGCTATAAAATTTATTTTCTGTCAAAAACTATGTCAACATATTGCCAATGCTACTAAAACAAAAAACAATGGTGAAAATGTGGATATATGATTAACTATTGGGAAAATTTATAACAAAAACATACAACATCTAAGCACATGTCCCGTAGTGAGAAATAAATAAAAGTAGCCGTACACATCATATTATTCCTCTAGTAAAACAATGTTCAGATCCAGCAACCACAATTGTCCTACTAGAATTCACATTTACGGCTTTTCTACTATTTATATACTCTAATTCTTAGAGACACACCATTGTTTGTTATATACCAGATACATTATATACTTCTATATCTTCCTTTTGCATAATAAATCACAAGTAACTTCACTCCCCATACATCAGATACCACCCTCCAAATTATTTTCAAAGCATTTCATATCAACTCTTCTATCAAGAATCATTCCTCACATTTCTTACCAACAAATCTATCTTTAAAATATCTTGAAGATTAAAGATCAAACCACAAAGAACGAAGAAGAACATCATAGAATTTAAAAGAAATAAAGGTTGTACTAAGATTCTGATACTGTATCGGTAGAGTTTAATCCATATTTTTACTCGGATACAGTATGTTTCTTGTTAATCTACTTGATTTTGTTATGAACTTCATAGCCATGAGAGGCTAAATCTCTCATGACTATTCGGTGAAAATAATATAATGAATAAGCATTTGATATACTTATGATCTTGTTAATCTTAAGCTTATGTTGAAATCCTATCGTATCTTATCTTATCAACTTTGATTGTATGCATATAACAGTATAGGTCGAAAGACCCGTTATATGTTATATGGTTTTAAAGATTTGTCTACGATCTTTCTCGTTTGGTTGGAGAAATCCGCTTACGTTATTTGATAAACAAAATAGATTTGACATAATAGTAACTGAATTATTTGAGTGACACATTTGATCGAGTTGACTAAATATAATTCTTAAGTTAAACAAATTAATTTGTGAAAACATTTTCTGACGAGAATCCCTTTTTATAAATTATAGTCCTAAGTTTGAGATCGTAATCATCACCATTGCTTATGAATTATATGAAACTATCCGAGTAGTCATTGTTCTACATTATTGAATCCAGCATAATTAATCTTAAAATTGTTAAAGTCTATTTTTCTGCGATTACGCGAACACAAATCAAATCTTGTGTGGTATGACCTGGTCTTACCTAAAATGTTATACTACATGCGTTGGTTATACTTTTACCCCCGTGTGTTTCCATTTCATAAACCGGTAATTTCAGTCTTATAAATTTAAAGCTTTTGAAACACATCAAAGTTTTTTGGTGCTGTTGTCGGGGATTTAAAGTTTAGCAAGTGGTTCAACAAGTTCATAATTTGAAGCACGTGTATGTATCCAAGGAATATTTTTGGTTTTTTGAGAACATTTTTAGGAAAAAACATTTGAATGCAGATGGTGAAGTGCACTTTCTGCACCAAAAAGTACAAAATGTAAATTTTTGATTTAGTTTGCCAGAAAACAGTACGGTGATTTTTCGAGAAAGAAAACGGTTAAAATTTGTTTCACAATATGATTATAGAACAGCTTTAAAATTCAAATCCCAGGCAGCGGCGTCAAAAACTTTGATGTGTTTCAAAAGCTTTAAATTTATAAGACTGAAAATACCGGATTATGAAATGGAAACACACGGGTAAAAGTATAACCCACGTATGTAGTATAACATTTTTAAGTAAGACCAGGTTGTCCATAGGGATTTATTTGTGTTCGAATAATTAAAGGGAAAACAGGCTTTAACAATTTTAATATGAATAATGATGGATTCAATAATGGAGAACAATCACTACTCGGATAGTTTCATATAATTCATAAGCAATGGTGATGATTACGATCTCAAACTTGGGACTGATTAACTTATAAAAAGGATTTCTTGTCAGAAAACATTTTCACAAATTAACTTGTTTAACTTAAGACTTATATCTAGTTACCTAGATCAAATGTGTCACTCAAATAATCCAGATACTATTATATCAAATCTATTTTTTTTTATCAAATAACGTAATAGGATTTCTCCACCAAACAATAATTATCGTAGAAAAATCTTTAAAACCATATAACATATAACGGCCCTTTCGACCTATACCGTTACAAGTATATAATCAAAGTCGATAATCAAAGTTGATAAGATAAGATACGATAGGATTGTAACATAAGCTTAAGATTAACAAGATCGTAATTATACCAAACGCTTATTCATTATATTATCATCACCGAGTAGTCATGAGAGATTTAGCCTCTCATGGCTATAAAGTTTATAACAAAATTAAGTAAATTAACAAGAATCATATTGTATCCGGGTAAGAATATGGATCAAGCTCAACCAGTAACAAGTATAGGATCTTAATTCAACCTTTATTTCCTATAAATACTATGATGTTCTTTTTCGTTCTTTGTAGTTTGATCTTCAATCTTCTAAGTGGATTTGTTGATATGGGAGGAGAGATATGAGAGATATTTTGTGACAAGATATTTGGTGAAGAGATATTTGGTGAAGAGATATGATACTTGCCTTAGAATTCGTCTCTATTTATAGGCTAATTTTGTGGTTGAAGTGCGACGCACATAATATTTTTTGCGGCGCACTATGGCTATGGCGGTGAGAATTTATTTAATGCTGGTAGCAATGTGCGACGTACTTCTTAAATTATGTGGCGGTTTTGGTGAGTTAATGCATACTTCATTTATTTCTTGGATTTGATAGGAAGTGCGGCGCACAAGGGAAATGTGCTGCGTACTTTGGGTCTTTTTCAGCTTAAGTCCTTTCTTTTCTTGTTTCTTGCTTTCCAATATGTATAAACACTTGAGCTTTGTTCCTTTTTGAGCTTGAGATGTCTTCTAGTGAACCTGCACGTATTTCATGCTATTAAGTATCAAAAGTTCATGAGAAATGATAAAATATATATAAATAACGCCGTCGAGAACATGTATAATTTAGGCGTTATCTAATCCCTCCACACTTAGCTATTGCTTACCCTTAAGAAATTAAGGCAAGAAAACAAGATCATTTA
>BQNB010163144.1:0-14475 GCA_026074375.1 Tanacetum coccineum | reverse complement strand
TATAATAAGTATAATAACATGTTTAAAACATGCCTCATAGTTTTAGAAATTACAATTCACCCCCTTATACTTTAAAAATCCATTCGGCTAACTAATTAAATACATAAAACCCTAATTTGATTTTTCCCAATCACCAACACCATTATTACCCAATCATTAGCATTAATTGCACCTGTGCAAAATAGCAAAACCCTAACCCTAATTTATTTAAACCATTTTCTTTCCTTTTCCTTTCTATTCGCAAATCGGCAAACACAATAAATCCCAAATCAATTTTCAAATTCTCTTCTAAATTTATCCAACATTTTATCTGAGTCATATATGATATAAACAACCTTAGAAAAATATAAAATCAAGTGTACAATCATTTTTGTACCGATTTCATAATTAATTCTAAATTAGGGTTTCTAATATGTTTTAGTTATTTCGACCAAAATAACATGCATGATAATTTTTCTTAAGCATAGAACGAATTAATATGATGAAAAATGAGATACAAAAATACCTTTGGTGATTCTTGGTGATTTTATGAATTTATTCACACACGAATTTGTTTTTCGAACCAAATAAATTCCCACGATCGAACCAAGCCTTAAACAATCTTTCCAATATTTTTCCCACGATCCTCGACCTTCAAAATACCTTAGAAAAATCGTCCTAGCCCTTGGAAAAATTCTTATGCCGCCACTTTTAGTTTTTTGGGTTTTCGGGATTTTTGTTTTTAGGATTTAACAAAATGAAATGTATAAAAGATATACATAGAGATTTTGGCCGAGTTATGGGCTTTCAAAAAGAGGTTAAATCAGATTATAAAACTTGCCTAATTATTTTGTCATTATCTATATTTATTTTATATTTAATTTGTAAAGTATAATTAAATTATTACATATTATTAGGCTGATAATTATATATATATAATTATTAATTATTGTTCTTGTATAACATAATGTATTGTTATCTTTCATAAATTTTCTAATTGTCATATGTTGCATTTTTATATTTTCTAACATTTAAATGATTTATTTGAGCTTTTATGGATATTTTTCTTGCATTAGGGTATATTTGGATAATTTTACACTTGTTGAGATTTTTAGGTTTTAAGTCTTATCGAAAACAAGGAAAAGATGTCGCAAAGAAGCAAGGAGTCTTGTTTGCCAATTAGGGAAAATGGCTTTAAAAACAAGGGAGATCTTACGTAACCTAGAAGCTTTGTTCACAATATCGTTGGTGAAGAGTAAGAGTTAGGGGTGAGGGGAAAATCAATAAAATAGGGGGGAAGCTCAACTTCTACTTCATTTCCTACGTAGGAGGAGGTGTGAGGACTACAGCACTTTCTAAAGAGTACGAATGATCAAGGTTCATCTCTTGTGGGGTATCCTTATGTACATTATACAGTAGTGATTAAGATGTGTTTTGTGTCTGTATATTTTGTCTTTTCTGAATTTGTGTCAAATTTTGTAACCATTAGAACAAACTCATAATAACTGACACGAAGTATGTCCCTCCAGAATTGAGGGGGAGCATGAATATGTTCCATTATCGGCTTGTATAAATCAGACATATTTTCTCCCAAATTTTTATAACATATTTAAATCACTTGAGATCCTAAATCTCAAAGGGTTTGAAATTTTTGATCGGGGGAGAGAATGTGATTTTAATATGAAAATCTAATAAAAATGTGATCTTTTGGACTCAAGTGTAGGCTATTTTATATGTGCTAAACTCTTTCGAATTCGATGCACATATTGAGGGGGAGCGAATGGTGTATGATAGCAATCGTGGAAATACTAAAGACCGACCCTGTAATTATTCTATCAGAGTTATAAGGATGGTAAGGTTAGGTAATCGTTCCCAATATCCCGCCAGAGCTAGAGGGATCTACCCAGGGACAATTCACTAGTTAGTGTAGAAGTCCTTAGGTATAATTAAAAAGGAGTAATGTGAGAATAAGGGAATAGTGCGGACTGAGATGGAGCTAGTACTGAAACATACCCAACAAGGTTCTAGTAATGAAATCTCGGTAAACACTGAAGGGGTTGAAGAATGAAAAAGAAATGTTAAGATAAAGGGTGAAAAGAAAGCATCCCTCCTTAAACATTAGGCAGAAACCGGGTCACTACATATGCTGTCAGAATCACATGGTTGTTGCTGACATTGAAGACAATTATCATGGACCCAGTGATACGCTGCACAACCCTCCCTAGCCACTCAAGATCCCTCAAAGGATTCTTGTTTCATTTCTCACAGAGATCAATACATTTCTATCGTCTCTCTCACTCCGAGTTAGACGATATTGAAAAGGTGGCAGTCCGCTCCAGCCTCCGACTACTAAAAACTAAAAGTGCACTATTGAGTCTAGAGCCATGAGATCATCCATAAATCTTGTTAGGACACTAATACAAACTATGCTTGTTCATCACACACTGTGATAACAAGCAAGATCTTAAGAGTCCTACGCATTATCCTCGTGGTATTGCCAGAACATCCAAGTGATACGTAAGTACTCACAATGAAGATGGAAATCCTTCTAGAGCCATCATCAAACAAGCTCTTGGTAGGTAACTTGTGAGATCCTCTTAAGGATCAAACTTGTGACAACTGGAAAACAACGATGGGGCGATTCCGAGTGAATCAAACTTGTTCCAGTATATGAATTGACGAGTTGTTTTTGAAAAACCTTTTGATGTGCTCAACAACTGATTTTCGAGCACATTGACTGTGTATATCTTTCAAAACAAATGTGTTTCTGATGAAATTTGATCTTATGATATAAAACTTTCGATGCGTCACAAAAACTCTTTTCTGAGTGACACGCGACTGATTTTCAAATCAATTTCTCATTAATCAGTGGGTTTCTAATTCACTGGTTCACTCACTCCGTGCTTTGTCTACTTTGAGACGCTCCGGTTTGAGAACGGCTAGCACAGCTGCGAAACCCTGTCAAGGAGATTCTTCGGAATTCTACCTGATCACAGGCAGTATTTATACTGATTAACGGGGAACCGTGGTTCTTGCAACCTTATTCAACGAAAGTGAACAAAGACACTTTCGTTTGTTTATTACTAACATATACATGCAGGAATCCCGACGGTAGCAGATGCTGGCAAGAGACACATCGATTCATGACCCCATGCTCACACCACATATTCTTAATCATGGACATTATGATAACTGAAAGACCTACAACACAGCTTCCGCAACTCTGATGCTTGCTATCATGATCCAGAAAAGTGTGAGCATGCCGGTCCGAAGGTCACAACATCACATGGAGGCAACACTACCACAAGGATGATTTGGAGATTTACTGTGGCTGATGATCTCAAAGAATGCTCAAAGATCACACAAGTCAAAGGAACTAAGCTCAAAGATCACTACATTACGTACAAAGAGATCAATGAATGAAGAATCAAAGACTACGAGCCAGAGTCAAAGATCAACTCATAGATTGCTAGGATTCAATTTGTATTTTCTGGGGTGACCTCCCTTAGGGGGAGATTGTTAGATATTAGAAAATCCATGTAAAAGACTCGGTCACCCCGTGTAATGTCTAGCATAGGTTAGCTCGTAGCCTTAACATTAATCGTTTAATTACCGTATGACGTATGGTGTTGGGCCGGGTCTTTACCCACATGTTAGCCCACTTAGGGGCATCAAACTCTTGTATTTATACCCCTTTTCCAGCCATGGGGAGGGGTTGGTTGTTCAATTTATAAAACATACACATAAGGTGTAGTTTCTCTCACTAGAACTTACTTTCTCTCTCTACAAAGTAGGCCAACCCCTAAATCATTGATTGTGTTATGATATCTAATATCCTACACGTATGTTGCTATACCTCAAAGGAAAGAAAAATAGTAGGATGATGCTTGAATCTATTCAAAGTGTCTATCCGACAATTGAAGAAAATGGTCAAGTTCGTGACAAGAAGTATGCAGAACTCATTGAACAAGAGAAGCTTCAAGATGAATGTGATGTTCAAGCACTCAACATTTTTCTCCAAGGTCTCCCAGTATATGTGTATGCTTTTGTCAATCATTGTCAGTCTGCTAAAGATATCTGGGTTAGAGTCAAGTTACTCATGCAAGGCACTGAACTTTCATATCAAGAACGTGAATGTAAACTGTATAATGAGTTTGACAAGTTTACTTCAATCAAGGGTGAATCACTTCATGAGTATTACTTGCTCTTTGCTCAACTTATTAATGATATGCACACCATTGGCATGACAATACAGCAAGTTCAAGTGAATACAAAATTTCTCAATGCTCTTCAACCTGAATGGAGCAAGTTTGTTACCGATGTCAAGTTGGCAAAGAACGTGTACAATACCAACTTTGATCAGTTGTATGCATATCTGAGTCAACATGAGGGACATGCAAATGAAGCACGAATAATGAATGACAGATATCCAGATCCTCTTGCATTGGTTGTTAACCATGAAACTCAGTCAAATTTTGTTCAGTGTCCATAACAGCTATCATCAATTCATCAAACAACTAATTCTTCTCAACCATACTTACCAACTTATAAAGCACCTCATCATCCACAACAATATCAACATGCTTACCAGCCTCAAATTAGTCTTCCAACACCAACAATTTCTCAAAATGCTTATCATTCCCCTTAAATTTCACCTCAACCACACATTAAGTTTTCCCAATTAGACTCAGGTCTTGATGTTCCAGTATTTCTACCAGGAGATGGTCCAATTGCTTGTTTCAACAAAGCAATGGCATTTATGTCAACTGTAGTTGCATCACGTTTTCCTTCAACCAACAACCAACTCAAAACATCTTCTAATCCAAGAAACCAAGCTACCATTCAAGATGGCAGGGTTACTGTTCAACAAGTTCAAGGAAGACAGGGTCAGAGTTTTGCTGGTACAAGAACTAAGGGAAATGCTACAAGTTCAGGGGGAAACAATACAGCTGGTCAAGCAAGGGTTGTTAAGTGTTATAACTGTCAGGGCGAAGGGCATATGGCAAGGCAGTGTACTAAGCCAAAAAGGCCAAGGAATTCTGCATGGTTTAAGGAAAAGATGTTGTTGGTTCAAGCACAGGAATCGGGTCAAGTTTTGGATGAGGAAAAGTTGGCATTTCTAGCAGATCTAGGAATTCCAGATGGTCAAGCTATTCAGACAACAATTCCTCATAATGCTGCTTTCCAGACTGAGGATCTAGATGCTTATGATTCCGACTGTGATGATATCTCTTAAGCAAAAGCGGTTCTTATGGCTAATCTTTCAAGTTATGATTCAGACGTCATCTCCGAGGTTGTCCAAATTGTTCTCTGGTATTTGGACTCCGGATGCTCCAAGCATATGACAGGGAATCGCTCTCAGCTCATCAACTTTATTCAAAAATTTATGGGTACTGTCAGATTCAAAAATGATCAGATTGAAAAGATTATGGGCTATGGAGACTATTAGATGGGAAAAGTTATAATTTCTCGAGTTTACTATATGGAAGGGTTAGGACATAACTTATTTTCCGTTGGTCAATTTAGTGATTCTGATCTTGAATTCAATTTTTGTAAACACACCTGCTACATTCATGACTTAGAAGGTCTTGACCTACTCAAGGGATCAAGGGGCTCAAATTTATACACTTTGTATCTGGATGATATGATGTTGTCCTCTCCCATTTTTCTCTTGTCTAAAGCCTCAAAGATAAAGTCTTGGTTATAGCATCGAAGGTTATCACATTTGAACTTCGAATATATCACAACTCTAGCCAAACAAGGACTGGTTTGCGGGTTCCCAGATTAAAGTTTCAGAAGGATCACTTATGTTCCACCTATGCATTAAGTAAAAGCAAAAAACACCCCCACAAACCCAAAGCTGAAGACTCAATTCAAGAAAAGCTCTATTTGTTGCACATGGACCTTTGTGGGCCAATGAGGATTCAAAGTATCAATGGATGGAAATATATATTGGTTATTGTTGATGACTATTCTCGGTTTACATGGGTTAAATTTCTATGATCGAAGGATGAAGTTCCAGAGTTCGTGATTAAATTTCTCAAAATGATTCAAGTCCGTCTCAATGCAACAGTTGCCAATCAGACCCTAAGAGCTTACTATGAAGATGTCGGAATCTCACACCAAACATCGATTGCTCGCACTCTATAACAGAACGGCATTGTCGAAAGACAGAACCAGACTTTAGTGGAAGCTGCTCGCACCAAGTTGATATTTTCTAAAGCTCTGCTATTTATCTGGGCAGAGGCTGTTGCGACCGCTTGTTTCACTCAAAACCAATCATTAAACCGAAAATGTCACAACAAAACACCGTATGAACTTCTCCATAACAAGAAACCCGACTTATCTTATCTTCATGTATTTGGTGCTCTTTGTTATCCCACCAATGATAGTGAAGATCTTGGCAAGTTGAAACCTAAAAAAGATATTGGAATCTTCGTCGGTTATGCTCTTGCAAAGAAGGCGTTCTGGATCAACAACAAGAGGACCCATCTAATCACTGAAACTATTCATGTAGATTTTGATGAGCTGACAGCTATGGCTACTGAACAATTCAGTTTAGGACTCGGGCCTCATCTCTTGACTCCTGGAACACTTAGTTCAGGACTCATGCCAAATCCTCCTCTTCCAACACCGTATGTACCACCAACAAAGAAGGACTAGGATACGTTGTTTCAACCAATGTTTGATGAGTACTTTAATCCTCCACCTAGTGTTGCTTCTCCAGTTCCTGCAGTTGTTGCTCTAGATCCTGCTGATTCAACCGGTACACCTTCCTCAACTACAATTGATCAAGATGCACCATCCCCAAGTACTTCACAAACTCCTCACCCAGTTGCTTCTCCCGTTGTTGTAGAAGAGTATCATGATATTGAAGTTGCACATCTAGATAACGATCCCTTCTTTGGTGTTCCAATTCTAGAACCAAATTCTGAAGAATCTTCTTTAAGAGATGTTATTTCAACTAATGTGCACTCACTCAATCAACCACCTAAACACCTCAGTAAATGGACCAAGGATCATTCGTTGGATAATGTAATTGTCAATCCCTCACGACCTGTCTCTACAAGACATCAACTATAAAACGAAGCCATGTTTTGCTACTTTGATGCTTTCCTTTCTTTCGTTGAACCAAAGAATTATAAAGAAGCTTTGAAAGAATCTTGTTGGATCGAAGCCATTCAAGAAGAATTAAATAAGTTCGAACGTCTTGAAGTTTGGGAACTCGTTCCTTGTCCAGATTGTGCCATGATAATCACTTTGAAGTGGATCTTTAAGGTGAAACTTAATGAACTGGGAGGTGTTTTGAAAAACAAGGCTCGGTTAGTAGCAAGGGGATATCGTCAAGAGGAAGGGATCAATTTTGAAGAATCTTTTACACCAGTTTCTCGACTAGAGGCTATAAGAATCTTTATTGCATATGCCGCTCACAAGAACATGGTAGTCTATCAAATGGATGTCAAGACTGCGTTCTTGAATAGTATACTACGTGAAGAAGTCTACGTTAGTCAACCAGACGGATTTATAGATCAAGATAACCCCAACCATGTCTACAAGCTGAAGAAAGCTCTTTACGGGCTAAAGCAGGCTCCACGGGCTTGGTATGATTTGTTATCATCGTTTCTTCTATCCTAAAAGTTCTCCAAAGGCACGGTTGATCCTACATTATTCACTTGGAAAGAAGGCAAAGACATCTTACTGGTACAAATTTATGTAGATGATATAATTTTTGCTTCAACTGATCCTGCACTCTGTGAAACATTTTCTGAAATCATGTGTTCAAAATTTAAGATGTTAATGATGGGCAAAATGTCTTTCTTTTTTTGACTTCAAATTTCTCAAAGTCCCAGAGGCATGTTTCTTAACCAATCCAAATATGCTCTTAAGATATGATTGTGTTGTAGTGAGGGTTTATTTTAGAGTATTCAAATTTTACATTTATATTTTGCCGACTTTACCTAAAACAATACTTTAACCGGCAGTGTACCCGATCAGATGTAGTTTCGTTGGTAAGTAGGGTGTCGATCACTAAGAGCGAGAACGTTAATCTTTTATTCTATTAATATTTTGGTTAACTAAACTAAGTTAATTTAAACTATGTTAATTCTATTCTATGTTAAACCTATACTAAACCTATTTTAATCCTAATTCTAACGGATAAAGGGGGGTTTTCAGTCTGAGAGACTGGCACAGGTTTGGTGGTAACTTAGATCAATTTAAAACACAATAACACACGCAAGCCATTAGACAAAAGATAGAAGAGCGGTCTAGTCAAATAATAAAAAACTGTATTAACCATGATTATTCCAATTAAAACGTTGGTTTGTTTATTTAGTACAATGAGTGCTTATCTCGAGGCGGCATATCATTCCAAGATTTAGGCCGTACTTCTTCCTAAAACCTAGACACGTAGAATTCTGTCACAATTAAACGCATCTGCATAAAGCATCCTATTTGCTGATTATAATCTATCTTAGGTGATTAATAATGGTGATCTTATTAAACCCTAGCTCATAGAGACTTTACCCACTTACTGCTTAATGGCAATTTATATTCTAGTTGTCCATTATCCAAGTCTTTACCAAAGGAATCAGTACGTTATTTGTTGATCCTAGGTCAGCTGCTAGTCCAACTTGTTCACATAAACCAATGGTAAGGATAGGGCATTAATTATGATCCTATTGTTCTAGATATATAAATCACTATATGGAGATCCATCCCGACTCTAGCTAACTTGGTCAGTATCACTAGATCCAGTTGAATGATAGGTCGCATACAAAAGCACGTAAACAAGTATAAATTGATAAACATAAACAAGCAATCAATGATAAATTAAGCATTCGATATAAACAAACCAAACATTCAAATCTTCATAATCATGGCTAATACCCAAGGGTATTAGCCCTTAATCATTATAATCAATACAAGAATAATAATTCTATCAAAGTAAACTAACCGAGTTAAACGAATGATACCAAAAATCAAACTATTACTAGAGTATAGGAGATTACAAGGTGTTTCCTATGGAATTAATAGCTTTGCTTGACCTCTTCTCTTCTTCTTGTCTTCTGAAAATCGACTTTTGTAGTTAGGGTATCGAAAATATGATCAAGCACACCTAAAACTCGTTTTTAGGTCTTCTATTTATAGAGTCTGGAATTTGGCCGATACGGCGTATTGGTTGAAGTCAATACGGCGTATCGGGGGTTTCTTGGAGTATGGACCACGTTCGATATTTTCCAGAATATTTATTAATATATCTTAGATACCGCGTATTGAGGTCTTCTGGATACATCGCATTGGACTTTATTCTTCGTGGTTTCTTGTGAAGTGCAGGCACAGATATGTCGTATCTTCCTTGATAGATACGGCGTATTGGATGTCAAAACAATATTCTTCATATTCCTTCATTTAAGCTCCATAATGCGTGCCTTTTTGCTAATCTTCACAAAGTACTCCATAATTACTGCCATTCTCAAATATAAACGATTAAGTACCAATTCTTGCAATAATTATACGAAATGGGTAATTTACATGGGATAATTGATGCTATAAAAGTGACGTTATTTGATGTCATCAAATATCCCCCCACTTGAATCCTACTTGTCCTCAAGTAGCCTTTAGAAATTTATGAAAATGTATCCCTAAGGATTTTTCCGTTAAGCATTTATTCGATCAATTACTATAGTACACAACCAAACACCTCACGAATAGTAGATGAAAAAACTCAACTCACTCATCTAAATCTATGTGGTAACATGTAACTAATTCGCTCATTTCTCAGTCAGGTGGAGTAGTCTATCATTGGCTTGGCAAGGATACACACTTCCACCACTAAGCTAACAAGTTTATAATGTAAGGGTTTATTTAAGGCTTAAAGGGTTTATCGCTTTTTCTAGTCTCTTATCGTACCAAAATTCTAAAAAAAGGTGAAAACAGACTCATACATACACACCCATATCCGATAATAGGATCAGAAAACATTTATGACTGCATTCAAACCTTAACTCGAATAAATAAAGGAATCTGACTAGTAGTCTTTACCAAAATTCGTATTAACCAAACAATGGCGACAAACCACTATACACCTCCATAACAATGGATAGAACATACATGATTGCATTCAATTCCCTCACTGAGTTATTAACCAAGTGTTAGGGACCGAAAGTGATATAGGCTATGTATCTCTAATCCTTTTTCCAAAAGTAATAAAACCAACAAGCGCGGACAAAAATCAAACATACATGACCCATAAACCCAATGGATAGACACTGTGATTTCTCTCATCCCATTCAAAATAAAAACCTAAGGATATAGATTTTGAAAAGGAATAATTGTTGTTATAAAAAATTACAAAACAAAATAGATTAAGTTCCAACAAATAATGGTACAAGTTGCTAGATACTTTCTCTACCGTTACCATGATAAAGACACATAAATATTTACATAAACGTTCTTCGTCTTAGATAACAACCTAAGTTGGCGTTCCTGGAAACGGTCAACTTCGAATATCCCATACTATACTACTTTTACAAAGATAAATTGGCGATATCTCACTTTATACAAAAACTTTACAGCGTTGATTTATAAGACGTTCTAAACGAACTATGATCCTTTCCAAATAATATCATCGGTTAAGTTTTAACGAAAACTGGACTATCTTCAAAATTTCCTTCTCTTTTAGAGCGATTTTCTATTTTTTTTTGATTTTTTTATCAAACTCTCTACACTACGAAATCTTAGTGTAATTTCTCCATCTTCACGGATCATTAAATAGCTCCGGATAAGTTTCTCATAATTTTTCATCTTCGGCGTACCAATAATGTGAGGGTAGTAAAAATAATATGAGTTTGACTACTTTTAATTCCCATTGCAATGTGCAATTTCCAATCCATACCAAAGATAGATAATAACACAAAGACACAAAGAAATATACTTTACAACTTAAAGTAACTAGCAACTAATAAATAGGAAAAAACCTTAATTAACAGGGTAGGCTCGGTGTAAAGGTGTAAGAAACAAAATAGTTGGTGTTATCCTAATAGGATTGGCTCTAATCTGTTTTTTTTAGGGGTATTATGTACTTTAAAATGAGAGTAAACAATGTTTTGTTTATACGGGGTTTAATAACCTGTGTGGTTAGTTAATAACATAACATTATAGGCTTTTTGGGTGTAATCCTAGAAATTACCATTATAAACTAGTTAATCCATCTAGATCCATAGTATAGAGTCATTTTGTGGTCTCGAATTGAATTACAAGCAAGTTCAAAGTTTCACATCACGCACACTCGTAATTTTGTGGCATTTTCGGTAAATATTCAAAAGCGGCATAAGGCTAAATTATCACAATATCTAACAAGGGTTTATGTGTGTAGGTTATGTAACAGTAATTTCACAAAAGTATGCTTGCAAATTTTTTTAATTTACGCATAATTAATGTTAAGATTTTATGAGTAAAATAGGATATGTAGCATCTATAATTCCAATCCCCCCCACTTATATTATGCAACGTCCGCGTTGTATAGATAAATCATTAAAAACGGGAACTTAAAAAGAAGAATTAGAACGAGAAACTCCCCTATATTTGCTCAGGTATGATTCTCCATGTTGAGTATTATGAGCAAGAATGTGTCGGGTTGTAATGGTTCTGGATGCCAGCATGCTATCAACACACAAAAGATTCCAGACTAGAGATAACTTCACTTTTTTATCGATTTCTTTCCAGAGAATGGTCTATGCAAAATTTAGGAAAAACCATGAATCCTATCTCGGGGTATCCTACGGTTAAAAAAAATAAAAAATAAAATATACAGGGAAGTCGATACTCGTATACAATTGCCTAGATACGCGTATTAAGACCTGGTAAAACTATCTATATACGGGTATCAGTCTGTTTGCTAAATACGCCGTTTCTATAATGAATACGAGTATAGAAGAACTAACAATAATGTATTAATTATACAGGACAAATAAAAAAAAAAAAAGGGGAGATAACGTCAGACTTTCGTATGCCGAAGGTATGGAGCGGATAATAATGCATAATGATGGCTGTCTGAGGAAAGCAGATCGATAAAAATAAATTAAAACTGCCAGGGTTGTCTCCCGGGAAGCACTTTTCTTTTTGCTAAGATTAGTTAGACTTTTTCTTTATGCTCTCTAATCCTTGGTGGCGTGTCTCGGCCCAACATCCGTCTAGTTTCAACAAAATTTTGGTAGTTGTGAGACACATATCTTCATTTCTTTTCCAAGCATTGTCTTCGCATTGTTTATAGCAATGTACTCTTGTTTTGGTCCTAAAGGATTACTTTATAACCTTATACATCGGGCCTTGCACATCTTTCATATATATAAGTTTCTCATCTTTTTTATGTTAGAGTAGGGTGCTTCATTCGAATATATTTTCCAATTACTTAGTGTTTGCCCTTACCACTTCTTTTGGTTGTGTTGATCTTCTTGTAGTGTCATTTTTTTCTTAAGCTTCCAAATAAAGGTTCTTTTTTAAAAAAAAACGAGTTAGTATGGTGATATGTGGGTGTTTCCATAATCGACTCTCCATTCTTCATTGATGTCATCCATCGGTTCTTCATTCCAACTTCCTTTCACCTAAGAATATAATAATGCTTTTCTAGTTCGTTCATCCACTTTCCTATGGTCCTTGAATTTCGAATTCACTCGAGTTTTGAATTCAAAGTGATCACACTCGCAGTTATTGTCACACCCCACCAAGGCAGAAACGTAAGGCGTAACGAAAATGGATATCATCACAACACAATGGTGTCACAATAGAGGAAACTTCATGAACTAAACAGAAGGGACACAAAGTGTCATGAAAATACCCAAGCAAAATAAAATAATACCCGGCGTCTTATATTAAAGTAAAAGGGGTTCACATCAATACTAAGACATGAAATACAACCAAAACAAGTCTAAGCAGACCAGACCAACAAACATTCAATATTCAATCAAACAAGAGATAAGCTAGGAGATTAAACTCTGCATGCAGCCTAAGGTCTCTCTAGCCACTTCTCACATTCCTATGATCTTCCTTATGCTCACCTGAAAATGATGCTTAAAAACATCAACACAAAGGTTGGTGAGAGTCATAGGTTTACGACACATAATTCTAACTTTGTTAGTATTATGAAAATCCATGTAAAAGACTCAGTCACCCCGTGTAATGTCTAGCATAGATTAGCTTATAGCCTTAATAGTTATTGTTTAATTACCATATGACTTATGGTGTTGGGCCGGGTCTTTACCCACATGTTAGCCCACTTCATAGCCCACTTAGGGGCATAAAACTCATGTATATATACCCCTTTCCAGCCATGGGAAGGGGTTGGTTGATCATTTTATAATACATACACATAAAGTGTAGTTTCTCTTACTAGAACTCACTTTCTCTCTCTACGAAGTAGGTCAACCCCTAAATCATTGATTATGTTATGATATCCAATATCCTACAATTGGTATCAAAGCACATGGGATGATTAGCTAGGTTATGTGTGCGTTTTCTTGGTTAGTTTAGATCAAAAGTTTAGTTTTTGAAGGTTTATGGTCTTATTCTTGACACTCTTTGATTCTCACGTTTGTGATGTTAAAGTTAGTGTTTTTATAGTTGTTATAGCCTTCTAGGATCAAGTTGTGCAAAAGAAACCAAGCAAAAATGTTCAAAAGGGTGATTTTTAGGTGTTTTTAGGTGAAAAAGTTCGTATTTTCTTGACTGCGTTTTGTCTCACTAGCATATTCTTGGTTGCGTTTTGCCTCCTGTGTTTTGTCATTTTGTAAAGAACAACTGTACTGCATTTTGTCTTATTAGGAGCTGCGTTTTGTCTCCTGCGTTTTGCTTCCTGCATTTTGGTTTATCGAAGGTTGCGTTTTGTTTCTGCGTTTTGACTAATTGAAGACCTTCTTGCGTTTTACGTAGGAGAGACTCTGCCCATTTCAAAACTTGATTGCGTTTTGTCTCAAGACTTGACTGCGTTTTATCTCATTTCTTGACTGCGTTTTGTCTCATTTCTTGACTACGTTTTGTCTCATTTCTTGACTGCGTTTTGTCTCATTTCTTCACTGCGTTTTGTCTCCAACAAATTGAGATCTGTCTAAGATTCTTCACTGAGTTTTGCCTAAGTCATATTATCTTCATTACGTAAACTCATTTCAACCAAACCAAATCATAATTAAACAACATATCACCTAATCTAACAAACAATCATCACTTTTAACATACAATCACTAATCATTGTACCGATCCAACGATTATCATAACACAATCAATCAATCATGTCTAAAGCTTCCGATGACATTCAAGAGAGAGAATTGCATCAATTGCAACTAATGTAAGAAAATGCAAAGGAAAGTTGCCTGACATCTTTTCTGCTACTTCATTCATTTCTTCTGGTTCTTTCATACGATGAATCAAAATCCAGGAGAGTATCCGAACGTGCATTCATGACACTCTTTGGTCAAGATAATGAGACTTTCACAAATACGA
>BQNB010163143.1:0-14475 GCA_026074375.1 Tanacetum coccineum | reverse complement strand
ACCGAAAATATTAACCATTGCCTTATTGGCTGCCCTCATGTAATTCGTGTTTGGAAAAAGGTTTGGAGTTGGTGGAACCTGGACTCACCAACTGTCTTCCCTTCTTTTTTCTTGGTTGCTCTCGGTTGAACAAAATAGTTCATGGTGTATTCCAATGCTCTCTTTGGGCCATTTGAAAGTGGAGAAATAAACTTGTTAACGCAAAGCCTGATGAGACATCTTCCGTCTGTGACGAAGATTTCTCCCTCTATCCAACGACTCTCAAAATCCTGAATTTCTGCTCGTTTCTTGATAAGTGTAAAATACACATATCCGTTAACACCAGAAATGTCCCTAAATGACCAAAAACATACTAAAAATGGCAAAGATATGCTTGTTTTTGTGTTTTGTGTATGCAGGTATGGATAAGACAAAAATCACATTGAAAATCGTTTAGAAAACGGCAACACGTACACTGAGGAACGGAAGAGGCACAAAAAAAAGCCAGAAATCAAGCCAAATGGTCAAAGTCAACACTAGAAAGACAAAACTTAAAAGTTCAAAATCCAATCCCTCAAGTTTTCAAAAGTTAGCATAAATGTCCTTGAGATCTAATGGGCCTATTTAAAACCCTAAACAACACCCGAATCCAAAGCCCAAAACAAAGCCCAAAAACCAAGCCCATATCCCTTTTATTAAACCACAGGGACGGCATTCCTGCCAAAGATAAAATTTATTGCTTTTAAAAGAAAACCAAGAAAGGGACTAGTTTTGCCATAAACCCAAAGTTTAAATCCCTTTTACCCCTCAGTTAAAATTGGGCGCGAATAAATGTTGGGTACTATTCATCATCTCCTTCGCCAATTAACCCCGGGTAAAACAAAGGGCAAATGAAAATTAAGGGACAAGATGGGCAATTCAATGGCTTAAATACATGCTGGCAGAGTTATACATCTTCAAACTCACCTTATTGGTCTATCACATCAAAGAATGACACGCTGGCAGGAGTAGAAGCACAAAGAATGATGGGTTTTGTACTTAAGGCACTCATAATGGAAGCACAAATGTCTCAATCACGGATTGCCACGCTGGCAATCCGTGTGAGATCATTTGGTGATCTAACGGATGAAAATCATTATCTAATCATTGGAAGGATCCAAGGGATGATATGAGAGGAGCGTGTGGAAGAACTCAGGGTCTAGAAGGTTCAGCTGTGGCTATAAATAGTCACTCACCTCACACACACAAAAGAATCTTCTTTTTCCTTTTTACACCTAGTTTAGCTTTTAAGTTTTTAGTAAAATTTAGCTTATATTATTAGAGCTTAAATGTAATTTTTCAATTTAATCCACTTGTAATATTCTTTTAAAGTAATGTAATCAAGCCATTTTAGTTATTAAAATTGAGTTTTATTTTATAAAATGACATTAACTTTCTATAAGGCTCATATGTTTAGGCAAACAGATCAAGTAGCAACACATAAGCTCTCACAAATCTCTAAGCTTGTGGTAAGCTCATTTGCCTCATTAACTCTACTTAAGATCCTAAAAATCATTAAATAACTTATGCCTTATTGGACTTTTAAACGCTTTTGGAAAAGGGGAACCAATTATGGAAGGGTTCCCATGGTCCTTTACTATGCATATCCAATATGATAATGGCTAGAGCTTGTAGATGCTCAATTGTAGTTTAAGCTTCTGTATAGGCTTAATGCATCTGTAAGTTCTCTTTAATTTCTTTTGTCATTTAAATTCTAGTTAATATTTACTTTAATTGCGTAATTAGCTTTGGGCTAATTAGCTTATATTGTTACTTATCTGAGCTTATTTTTGTTTCATTTGGATCATTAATCAAGTTTTCCTTATCTGTTTTAAGTTAATTTAGTTTAGAGTTTAGCTTTTCATAGTTTGCCTTTAAAAATTCATAAAAAACCAAAAATATAGTTAGAATAGTTGTAGATCTTGATTTTAGCTTAAGTGATTATTGATTTATGTTTATTAGGATTGATATAAGCTAAGTATAATCTGGTAATAAAGTTTTGCTAGATAGATTTTCATTTTCAAAGCTTTGTGAAATCTGTCATAGTAATTAAGGGGTGTTTGGATTAGTGCTAATTGACCATCAAAAATCAAAGGATCTTCGTAATTTTTCTTAAGTCAGCTTTAATATCATGTTTGATTAAGATTAGAGCAAGTTTTAAGGTTAGATTGAGCTTAATTTCATTTTGGAGCTTATTTAACTTGGCTATGCACAAGGGGAGCCTTTTCCTCTAATAATTTCTTAGAAATTTTGATCCAAGCTTCATTGAGCTTGGATCTTGCTTGTGTTGGTTTAAAACTCATTCAATAGGAGTGTGATAGTGGCAGTATAATCCACAAAGGTATCCTGCCACTAAATGTGTGCTTACTTGTCAAATACATCAACAGTAAATAACAACAGATACTACTGCTGACTTTCTAGGTACATTTAAGTTAGGTAAATGAAGAATTTAGGATCTTAAGTTCAACAAGCAATAGATTAGATAAAGTTTAATGTTAGAGTAAAAGCTTGTCTTACACATTTCTAGCTTAAATACATAGGTATATTTAGCTAAAAAGTCACAAAAAAATCTCAAAAAGACCAAAAACAGTAGGTGTAGAACTTATCTCTTAATTCTTAATTTTTAGCTTATAGAGTTAGGTTTTTTAGTTGATAATCATAGCTTATAAGTAGTTCATTAAGTTTGCAAAAGTTCATAGTCAGTTAAAGCTTATTGAGCTTTTTAGCTTGTTTGATTTTTAAGCTTTTTGAGTTGATTCATGAGTTTGCAGCTTTGATCCTATATTTTTGTTAGCTTTTAGTATTTCTTGTTTAATCAGCTTATTAGAATTAGCTTGTAGGCATCTTAAGGATTCTAGAACAGCTTTTGGTTTTAGAATTGAGCTTATATTGAGCTTTGTGCAAGTGTTTAAGTGGAAATAAGCAATTTTGAGCTTAAAAGCTCACTTTCTGTAGTCAGTAGTTTCAAAAGCTCTTAGAGAGCTTATTTCTCACTTTTAGCTTATGTTGTTTTTATAAAAAGTGCTTAAAAATGTGTGTTCTATAAGTTCCAATTTTTGGTTTGGCAAAAATAAAAAAATTGCAAAAAGGGATGTTAGACAACCTCGAACCCACGACCTCAAGCACACAACACACACGTTTTACCACTTTGCTTCAATAGCTCATCCAACCTAAGCTTGCACCATTTAATACTAGTATACATTTTAATTTTCTTTTTTCAATTATAAGTCGTAGCCTAATAAGCTACTTTAATTTTTATAGTAAACCTTGTTTCATTTAATAGACTTTTCCTGAAATTTTTCATATTTATCTTTCTAGTAGATTATTTTTAATCATTTTTCTTAGGTTTTAATTTTCGAAAAATCATAAAAAATACAAAAATAACTTTTAAAAATACAAAAAAATAGTTTTTAGTATTAGAATAAATATTTCTAGGTTTACATTCATTAAAATCATTTTCATCACTTTTAGATTTTTATTTTCATTTTTAGGCTTTTAATTTTAATTTTAAAAATAGGAATTTAATTTTAAAAATAGTTGTCTGAGTTTTTATAATATTCTATATTTTTCTAAGTTTAAAAATATTTTTTTTAGAATTTTTAGGAATTAATTTGCTATTTTTTAGGATTTAATTAGATTAAATTAGTTTTTAATTCATAATAAATTCAAAAATAATCAAAAAAATATTTTTCTTTTTCTTAAAATTTTCTTTTGTCCTATTTTAGGTTTAGAAATTTAGTTTGCATTTTTAAGAGTTAGTTTTGCCTTACTTGTTTATTTGTCGCGTTTTATTTGTTTCCCGTTCATTGTTCTAAGTGTTTAATTCTTTTGTGTTCTTATTTTAATTGTTGCTTATAATTAGTAGTTAAAAATACATCAAATCTCTCTTTCTCATTATTCAAATCATAATCCAAACTAAAGCGTGGTTTCAATTTCACAAGTCGTTGGGGAAACGACCCGGGAAAGCATACTTCCCGGTAAACATACGTATATTATTATTATTATATATTTGTATAAGAATTTTCCTAGAGGGCTACTTTGGGAATTATTCTCTATACTTTTGTGTATTAATATAATATAGTGTATTAAAAACTATCTATCATTTCTCCAAAGGCGCCACTTCTTGGGACAAATGAATTTCAAGGCCTTTTGATGTTCTAAATCTTATTTAATTGTTTATGTTTTGTACATATCCTTGATTTTTGATTTTTTTTCTCTCCTTGTATCCCTTTAGCTTTAGTTTTTTTTGAGCTTGGTATATATTTATATAAATTCTTAGCCTTTCAAAAAAGAAAAAAGAAAAAAAAAGAGTTAAAACTAATTTAAACCATTAACTAATATTGTGTTATTATAACATGTTATAACTTAGAATCATAAGTTGATTGTTTTTGCAAATCCTTACTATAATTTTACATACATAACACCTAAAAATTAAAGTTTATCAATAAAGACATAATATATTTCATATGTTCAATTGAACATAAAATAAATTATAAAATCATAAAACACTATATATTACATATATAAAAAAAATATGTATAGTCACGGCTTGACCTAGCAGTTCAACCGATTGAACTGATGTTCCGACTACTAGACCGATCAATTAAAAAAACGCGATTTAAAACATTGCAATCGTAAGTAATGTGATGTAGCATTAGATATCTTAGTTAAAATGGGACCCTAAAGAAATAAAAGTAGAAAAACACAAAGATTATGCAGAATCTCTATGATGTGGTGCCAACAACTTTTACACAAAATTCCTTTATTTTACATCATTCCAAATTTTCCTTTCATTTCATTCGTCACTTTATAAATCCAAACTTTGAGTTAAAGCATGGTTTGATCAATCTTGTTCAAAACAAACAGTTTTTCGGACATGATAAAGAGGATCCACATGCTCACATCCGTTATTTCAATAAGATTACTTCAACAATGGCGATTTCCCGGACGTCCTCGCACGTCGATTAAGCTTATACTTTTTCCGTTTTCTCTTGAAGGTTCAGCCCGGATTTGGCTAGAAAAAGAACCTCCTCGATCAATTTTGACATGGGATGATCTTGTTTCAAAATTCATTAATCAATTCTTTCCTCCTTCAAAAACGACAAATCTTCGTAACGAAATCACGAGATTTCAACAAAGATTTGACGAATCATTTTATGAGGCTTTGTGATCGATTTAATGAGCCTTTCATCACATGCCCACACCACTAATTTTCAGAACTACATCAAAATGGATACGTTTTACAATTGCTTGGAATGTAATGATCAAGACACTTTGAATTCTACGAGCTGTGTGGAAACTTTTTGGATAAGATGCCTCGTGAATGCTTGAGAATTATCGAAAGTAAATCCAAGGTTCGTAATTCACGAAACAAGGCAGTCGTTGCCAAAGTGAGTTCGAATTCATCTACTCCAGGAATTTCACCAGATGTTGCTGCTCTTACAACCGAAGTCTCTGAACTTAAGAATTTGATGAAGCAATGCTTTATCGTACAAACAAAAATTTTCAAGCCCCCAACCGTAAAAGCTGTCGAGCAAGATGTGTAACTGTGGGAGTAACTTCACTCTTATAAAACTGTCCAGCCACCGATGCCATTGGTTTATCAAGACAACATTACCAAGTATGTTTTGCAAGACTGCTGGCAGCTCAATTTTAATCAAGGAAAACCAAATCAGACTTCGATGGTTAAACCAAATCGGGGTGACCTCCTGGTTTTCCTCCGATTCAAAACAATCAAAACCGTTTCAATCCAAATCAAGGAAATAATTTCAACCAAAATCGAGGAACCAATTTTAATCAAAACCGTAACTTCAACCAAGGACAAGTTTACCAACCTCCGACGAATCAGCCACCAGTTTATCAAGCTCCTCCTCAGCAAATGCACGGCATACAAAACCGATTTTCGAGAATTATGTATCCAAGGTCAATAATGATGCTGTGTTACGGAATATGCAAAATCAAGGCCAAGGTTTACAAAACCAAATGACAAATTTAACGGAAATGCTTTCTAAGTTCATAACTTCCAACACCGCTTCGTCTTCGAATTCAGGAACTCTTCCAAGTCAAACTGTAACTAACCCTCGTGAGCATGTCAATGCTATCACCACACGAAGTGGTAAAACTTGTGAAGGACCTTCGACTCCTCTTGTTCCTACACCCGTTGTTTCTACTCCTCTAAAGGAACCCGAACAAAACCCGGAGACATCAACGGACAAAGTGCAAAAACCAAGTTTAGAAAGTACCACACAAGTCCCACCTCCAGAGGAAGAAGATTCCATTTTCATGGAAAAACCAAAAGCAAAGAAAACCGTTAACATTGAAATTCAAGAGCCTAATTCTCCAAAACCAACGTCCGTATCAACCTAGACTTCCATATCCCGAAGAATGAAATGTTAGAGATGCAACGATAAACCACTTCTCAACATAAGTAAGGGGGGGGGCGTGGGGGGGGGGTGGGGTGTAGGGGTTTTTGAAGATGTTTAAACAACTCCATTTAGAGATTAGATTAAAAGATGCTCTTATCGAAATGTCAAAATTCAACAAATGGTTAAGCGGTTTACTAAGGAACAAAGAGAAGCTCGAGGAAATCGCCATTACAACCATGAATGCTGAATGTTCCGCAATCATCATGAACAAAGTTCCCAAGAAACTAGAAGATCCGGGAAAATTTCTTATTCTATGTACTTTACAAGAACTCGATAGGACTAGTGCTTTAGCCGATTCCGGAGCTAGCATAAATCTTTTGCCTCATTCTATCTACAAGCAACTTGGGTTTGGAGCTTTGACTCCTACTCGAATGACACTCGAGCTTGCCAATCGTTCAATTACTCACCCAATGGGTATAGCCAAGGATGTTGTAGTTAGAGTTGATGGTTTCACTTTTCTTGTGGATTTTGTTATGGTTAATTTTGAACCAGACCCGAGAGTGCCTATTATTTTAGGAAGACCTTTTCTTCGCACCGCAAAAGCTCTTATTGATTTGTACGAGGAAACATTGACGCTAAGAGTAGGAAGCGATGAACTTGTCTTTTATGCTGAAAAATCTGAGAAAAGCAAGAATAAGCAATTTGCTCATGCCATTTCTATCATTGATTTTTCGAGAGATGAGCCATTTAGTGGCAGTACCACTACTTATTCCGATGCTCTTCCTCCTAGTTCTTCTCCGGTGAAGTCTAGTGATAATCTTGAGGAGTTCACCGATGAACTAACTCCTCTTGATTTGTTACCACTAGGTAATGATGATTCGATTCTTAAAAAAGATTCTCAAGAAGGAAATTTTCAAGTTCATTCAAATCCTCTTTTTGAATTTGATGACAATTTCAAATCTAGCACCATAAATCCTCTTTTTGATGAGATGGAAGAAGATGTCGAGATCGAGAATTCCAACGAACCAGTGTTACTTCAAACACCTTTGTCTGATAAGGGTGAATGTTTTAATCCAGGAGATGATATTGATGAAATTGATGCTTTTCTTGCTATGGAAATTTCAATGGATTATGAAGAAGGTTATTATGATTCAGAAGGAGACGTAACTTTTCTTGATAATCTGCTTAGTGATGATACCACCCATAATCTCGCTCCCGAAGTGATTTCCGATCATGAACCAGAACAAAATGAATCTTCGATTACTTTTTCTCCAAGGAGTGATCCTCTTCACCATGAGTTCGCCGGTGATCCTTTAACGCTTGCTTCGAGAATGATGTGGAATTTGAGGAATTCTATTAGACTTAATGACTGTGCTTTATTATATTTCAACTTCCCGGTCCCAGGAAAAAATTCATGCTAATCAAAAGATATCAGATTAACCGCGATCTCTTCCCTATCTCCTTACCCCGTTGAGGATAGTGAACGTTCCAAGAAGAGAACGAATTTATCCTTGTTCCAATGATTTAATTCCACCAGGTGTTGAGAATGATGATTTGCAAAGAATGGAAAAATAATGGTTACCTAACCTTGACCATCACTATGGATCTGTCAATTACCTCTTCCTCCACCTGAACCACCGATGTTTGAGAAATTCTGAACCCGAATCGGGTGTTTTGATAACCAAAGTGTTTAAGGGTGTTTCTAAACCTCATGATTTTATGGCCGATATTTTACCTACCCTTCCCACCCTTGTTTCAGATTTGACCTTCATTCTTTTTCTTTCTTCATTTCTCTCCTTCAGGAGTGAAGACACCATTTTTGACCCTGGCATCTCTACTTTCCATTTTTCTTTTAAAGCCAGTTCCATTTGCTCTCCCTAAGGACAAATGAATTCAGGGATCGAGTCGAGCTTGCGACTCGGTGAACAAAAACAAGCCGCTTCATGGGAGTTCACCCCATGCCTATCCTTTTCTATTTTCTTTCTATTTTCTAAATGTGTTGTGATGTATTGAGGCTAGCCTCTACCGTTCTTTGTGTTTGTTGTTTGTTGTGATTTTTGTAGGATTGAACCAACAAATTTCTGAAGACTCTCGTGTTCGGTGTTGTGTCCCGTATCACTCAAACTTCCTATCATTTGTTTGAATATAGTTTGGGGAAATCCGATATCATTTCATCATTATCGATTCACGTTTATCTTTGCATAATTAATAAACGGCTTAGATTTACGTAGAGACCCGCCTTTAAACATTGAGACAATTGTTTTATGTTTTTAGTTTTGGGGAGGGAATCTATCGATTTGATGTTGCCTGCTTATTGTTTTGTTCTCACGTACCCGTTTTCCCACAAAAATAGCAAAAAATTTAAATTTTTAAGTTTTTATTTGTAAAAAAAAAATAAGTGTTAAGACACGAATGTAGGTTTTCCGTTGGTGAGAATAAGAAGTAATTTTTGACCCGATCGAACGTTATGATTACTAGCTTTCTCCACCTTAACAATCAAATGATGAAATATAGGTCTAGTCTCATTTAGTCTTTAAACATGCAAGACTTGAATCATATTAATGAAGACATGTGCTAATCTCAGGTAGAATTTAAATATATGCCCGAGTTGGATTTATATCATGGTTTTAATTTATTTGTGAATTTCCTTATATTAATGTTTTAAAAAATTGCAAACGAATAAGACAAAAGATAGTATGATACTTAATAAAAGATGCCAAAACAAGGTATTATTTTGGAAAACTTAAAGGCTTAATAAAAAAATCACTTGTGGTTTTTCTTCCCCAAGTTCTCATAAACGATTTAATTATACTGTTACAAATTTAAAATTTAATACAAATTAGAGTTTTTAACTCTAAAAGTACGAATCAACATATTTTAGAGAAAAGAGCTATTATCAATGAAGGTCAAACATCATTTATAAATAAGAATATTAAGTTCAATTTATATACTTTGTTTTCTAAGAACAAAAATTTTTCTATTTGCAAAAATAGTGTATAAAAAAAAAATGAAGAATAGTAAAAAATGTAGTATTATTGAAAAAAAAGCGATGCAATTATAAATCCTTATGTAATAAATAACATACGAATAACTCCATCACAATAAAGTACATGAGCATTTGTCGGTTTGGCTCCCATGTGAAATCGAAAGAAAGATGGAAAGTATGTATATTTAGATCGGTATCATAAAAATAACACTGACTCATAGTTGGAGGCGTGGCCGATGTGTTCGTCTAAGAAAAAGTTATACCGGTTCCCTATCCTAATAGGTAAAATAAATAATAAAAAATAGAAAGTTCAAGTTATGAAAATAAATATAAACGTTTCCTTATTTTTATACTAAAAATCCAAAGTAATTCTTTGAACCAACGTTTGAAAAAGTCTACAAGGCTATTTCATATGAAAGTATCCCATCTCTCTATTATTATTCTCTGATGGGGTCACAAAAACCCTAAGCACTTACCTCGATGACGGGTGGGAGCTAGAGAAGAAAAGTGTCCCCAATTATAGGGCAATGAACGAAATAAAAAAAAAAAAAAAAAAACACGCTGTCTTAGCTAGGAGGTTTTTGTTTGCTTGAGTTGTGATCTTACTAATTGGATCAACATTAAAAGCCCATAAGCCCATGTAATAAAGCTTGTCTGATATTCAACTATCTAAATATTGTATTAATGGTTTTACAATAAAATTTTAGCAACACACACATAACTATAAGATTGTTATGACTGGTAATAGAAATTCACACGTTTAATTAGAAGTAGTCTTAGTCATCATAGCTTGTACTAAATACAGTGATCTTATTTTATAAGCGATGAGTATGGGAAAAGTGAAAAATTTAGGATGATGAAGTTATCATATAGACACTTAATCGTGCTTTAATGTTCCATGATCCTAAAAGTTCCACGAATGTAATGAAAACAATAACATATTGCAAACACAAGAATAAGTTTGAAGATATGATAGTATAATTATTATAGAAAAATCATAAAAAATGAAAAAAATCTTTGAAAATGGACAATCGGGTGTTTTATATAACTTTGGACTAATGAAATTGTTCCCACAAAATCACATTTTACTACTATTTTAAATGGATTATAGGGGAATTTTACGAGGTATTTGGTTATAGAGCAAGTCACTAATGGCGTTAGGACACGCAATCGGTAGTAATTGGGTAATATTGATAGGTGTAAAATACACATATCCGTTAACACCAAAAATGACCCTAAATGACCAAAAACACACTAAAAATGGCAAAGATATACTTGTTTTTGTGTTTTACTGTGTGCAATTAAGGGACTAAGAGCAAAAATAACAAAAGAAAACCGACAACAACGGATACGAAAACGGAAGAGTTGTTCAAGTAGCCTGCAATCCAAATTCCAAAAAAAGACAACCCTTAGTCAACACTCATTCAAACCAATAAAAAGGACAAAAATCCCAAGTGTACAAATCTAGTCCCTCAAGTTTCCAAGTTTACACAAATTATCCCTAAGAAGCTTAATGCAAAACATATCAAAACAACACCCGGATCAAATACCCAACAAAAGCCCAAAACACAAGCCCCATAACCCTTTTTAATAAAAACCCATGGACCAATTGAGCCAAATCAGAAAGTTGTTATATACATTGTGATGTGTATTACATTTAGCACTTTACAAAGAGAAGGTACTCCATTTGCCATATTCCCAAAGATTTAAATACCTTTAAATAACCCGTTTTCAGTTAAAAAAATGGTGCCAAGGGATTTTGTTAAAGTGTTTGCAATCATCTACCTCAAAATGCCCTCCAGTCAAATCAAGGGGCAACTCGAAATTAAGGGTCATAAAAGACAATTCAAGGTATAATGAGCAAGATGGCAGGGTCAAATTAGTCATCTCAAAGGCACTAATTGGCTCACCCAAGCAAGGAGGCCACGTGGAAGAGGAGAAGCACAAGAGGAAGTTAGGATTTGCATTGGAGTCTCTCACAATAAAAGCACAAATGTCACATCAATGGATTGCCAACTTGGCAATCCGTGTGAGTGATCACATGATCTAAGGGACATAATCAACTCTCCAATGATTAGAAGATCGTACGGATATAATTAGAAGGAGCGTGTAGAGCAAGGAAAGGCTAGAAGGTTCAGTTTGTGGCTATAAAAAGGCTCACTCACACACACACAATTATTCTTCTCTTCCTAGTCTAGTTTTTAAGCTTTTAGATAGTTAGTTAATTTTAGCTTTAGCTTATGTAAAATTTCCATTTCCATTTCTTTTTTTAAGTATTGTACTCAAAATTTTACTTAATGTAATCAAGCTTAGTCAATGAAAAAAATTTACTTCTCTTTTAGCACAATCTGTCATAAGTTCTCATGCTCATACCTTTGATTATTAAGCTTCTTAATAAGCCAATACAAGCTCTCACAAGTCTATAAGCTTGTGATTGAGCTAATTAGTTCACTTAACTTACTATAACCCTAAAATCAGCTTAATACCTTTGATACTTGGACTTATAAGCTAAAGGAAGGGGAGCTTACAATGGAAGAGCTCCCATGTGTTTAGCTGAAGCCATTTGTAAGTTTTTTTTTAAAATTCCTTTGTCATTTAAATATTCAGCATAATAATTGATTATTAGCTTACTAGCATAACATAACAGCATATTCTAGTTCTTGAATAGGTCATATTTGTAGTTACATTTTGTATTATTAATCATTGTTTTCCTAATCTGTATTATATAGATAATATATATTAGAGATTAGATTTTCATAATTTTGTTCGAGTATAAAATCCATAAAAACCACAAAAATTATATAACAAAGAGCCGATCTTAGATTCTATCTATAGCAGTTGTGGATTAAATTATGTGTTAGATTGTGTTATAAATCGAAGTTTTCATCTGGTACTTAGGGTTCTAGGTAGCATAAATTTCAAAAACATAAGCTAATAAAAAGCAGTCATTAGTTAAAGGGGTGTTGTGTTTTAGTCCATTTTGCCACCATAAGTCAAAGGAACCTTGAGAATTTCTTTTTGGATAGTTATAGTATTAACATATAAATCAGGTTTAGAGTAGATTTGAAACATTAGTTTAAGTTTATGAAGATTTATGTCTTATAAGTTTTGTCTTTAGCACCAGGGCATAATTTTGTCACTATATCTAAGCTAGCTTAAAAGTTATCAAGTTTTCCATATCATAAAATGGCTTGTTTAGTGTTCTAGCACGACTCCATAGATAAGTCTTAGTGCAGGGGAAAGTTAACCATAGTTACCAGCATTTATGTTTAGTCCCTTTTGTCAAGTCCTTCGCAGTAGTAACATTATGTTACTACTGTTTTCTTTTACAGCCACAATTAAGCTAGTATTAGTATGAACTAAGGATCTAAATACAGTATGTTGTTAATATTTTACACAAAGCTTAATATTAGAATAGAGCTTATAATGTTAATTTTTCTAGATTTATTAACTTAGGTAAATATTTTAAAAGTTCATCAAAAATCCTCAAAAAGCCCAAAAGACAGTAAGCAACTAGTGGTTAGCATCTTTATTCGAATTTCTAGCTTATAATACTTGTTTTTATGATTTGGATTATTAGCTTATAGATAGGTAATTAAGTTTTCAAAAGCTTAGCCTCTGAAATAGCTTATTGTGCTTTTTAGCTTAATGTCTTTTTGAGCTTTTTGTTAGATTCAGCTTCTGCATTTCATAGGGATTCTAGAACAGTTTTTACTTTTGATTTTGAGCTTAAAATGATCATGTGCAAGTGTTAAAAGTGGAACAATCTACTTAATTGAGCTTAAAAGATGCTAACTTACTGTCATTAGCTACTTTATAAAGCTCTTGGAGAATGCATAATTTTGAGTAATCATGTTTATGTTGCTTTTATTAAAGTAGCTTAAAAAAGTGTCCTCTTTAAGTTTTAGCTTTTAGATTTCAAAAATAAAAAAATTACAAAAAAAGGTATTAGCCAACTTTGAACCCGTGACCTCTAACTCAAATGCCCAACGTGTTAACCAACTTGCTTCAATAGCTCATCCATCATCCTTTCCTTTCATTTAATACTTGTACCTATTTTTTTCCTTTTTTTTAATAAGTCGTAGCTTATTGTTGCTATTTAGGAGATTATTTGTTTAGCTGGTAGTATTTTTTTATTTTTCCCTTAAACTTTGTTGCATTTTAGACTTTTCCTAAATTTTTCGTATTTTTCCATCTAATAGATTATTTTTAATCATTTTTTTAAGGTTTTAAAATTCGAAAATACATAAAAAATAGAAAAAAGTTTTATAAAAATACAAAAAAATAGTTTTTAGTATTAGAATAAATATTTCTAGGTTTACATTCATTAAAATCATTTTCATCACTTTTAGATTTTTATTTTCATTTTTAAGCTTTTAAATTTAATTTTAAAATTAGGATTTTTATTTTAAAAATAGTTAAAAATAGTTTTCTGAGTTTTTATGTTATTTTAGACTTTTCTAAGTTTAAAAATCATTTTTCTTAATTTTTAGGACTTTATTTGCTATTTTCTAGGATTTAATTAGATTAAATTCGTTTTTAATTCATAAAAAATTCAAAAATTATCAAAAAAATATTTTTCTTTTTCCTAAAATTTTCTTTTGTCCTATTCTAGGTTTAAATTTTATTTTGCATTTTTAAGGGTTAATTTGGTCTTATTTGCTTATTTATCGCGTTTTATTTGTTCCCGTCAATTATCTTAGTTCATTAATTGTTTTTGTGTTCTTATTTTATTTGTTGCTTTTATTTAGTAGTCATAGATAATCAAATCAATCTTTTCTCTTATTCAAATCATAATCCAAACTAAAGCGAGGTTTCAATTTCACAAGTCGTTGGGAAAACGACCCGAGAAAGCATACTTCCCGGTAAACATACGTATATTATTATTATTATATATTTGTATAAGTATTTTCCTAGAAGGCTACTTTGGGAATTATTCTCCATACTTTTGTGTATTAATATAATATAGTGTATAAAAACTATCAATCAATTTTTGGCGCCGCTGCCGGGGAAGAAAAACCACAAGTTATTTTTATAAGCCTTTAAGTTTTCCAAATAAACTTTGTTTAGCATCCTAATTTGTAATCAACACTATCATCTCTTATT
>BQNB010163142.1:0-14475 GCA_026074375.1 Tanacetum coccineum | reverse complement strand
TAACCTATCGCTTGTGCTTTAAAGTAAACACGTACATTACAAAAGGTACATTGCGGATTTATCGACGTCGTCAATGACTCTAAAACACAGGGTGTTATAAATGGTGCTGACTTTCTTATCCATTAGTTCAGTGGCCATTTCAACAGCCTCTTGCATGGTTTTCGGCTTTGATGCTACAATATTTCCATGGATCATGTCGGGTAATCCACCGACGTACCTTTCAATCTTGTCAGACTCCTCAGGAAACATCCTAACACACAGTAGTGCTAGTTCCTGGAAACGTTGGTTGTACCCTATCACATCAGTACCCTTCACTTTCAAATTCCACAATTCAGCCTCGAGCTTTTTCATCTCGTTCCTTAGATAGTACTTGTCAGTCATTTTCTTTCTCAGATCGGCCCAAGTCATTGCATATGCAACATCATGACTGACAGTCAAAACATGGGAATTCCACCATGTTAGAGCACCTGCTAGAAGAGTACAAGTGGAAAACTTAATCTGATTTTCCACAGAGCATTTAACTTATGCGGAAACAGTCTCCATCCTTTCAAACTGAGTTAGATGCAACAACTCCCTCAGTGCCTTTGAAATATAGAGGTTTGCACTTCATGAAGTCCTTGGTAAGTGACATTCTCGAGCAAACGCTCAGTCCTTCTGCCATCCCCCCCCCCCCCCCCCGTCCCGAATGGTGGCTTGTCATCGCCATTCCTATTTGCATCACGTGCGGCCAAAGGCAGTGACACCTTGGTCAATCATTGCCTAAAGTTGGGCATTAGTAACCGATGTGGTGGTGGTTGCTGTTGGGGCTGGGGTTGTTATGACTGGTGTTGACCTTGTGGCTCGTTTTGGTGCCATTTTCTTCAATCACAAGAAAATACAATAGCCGTTAGATTTCATTAAATCATAACCATGACATGACATATACATGATAAATAAAGTGAGATCACATCACACAGCGAAATATACAACTGAATTGTAATCAACAATGATATAACCAAATCGACATTCATTCATAAACAAATTCGATTACAGACGTGACATAATACAACCATTCCATATATAAATTGGAAAACATACATGAATGGTTCAGATACAAAATGATCATAACGATTAGGTTACAAAATAAACATAATAACCTAAAGCCTTACTTGCCGGGATTAAACCGGTAATACTTAGTAGGCTATATACAAAATGACTAGCCATAACATGATCTAATCTATGAACTGCTACCAGCTTCCTCTGGTAGCTCTAGCTGTGCAGGACCTCCAACAGGTCCCTGCTATCCCTATAGTGAGGTAACCTGTCCCTGTAGTGCTGTCACCTGTCCCTATAGTGTGGTCACCTATCCCTGTAATGACTGCATCACTGTCAATGTCTGTATAAGCTGCTGCTATCGGTTATGATTAGCTGTCCTCAACTCTCTCATCTATACAGATCTCCTATGGTCTGCCTTCAGCATCTCTAAACTCACAGCCTATCTCCTATGATCAGCAGCATGCAACTCTCTAATCTCTGACATCTGACCCAGTACGGTAGTGCGCAGTGACATAACCTCTCCGCGGGCAAGATTACTCGCATCCATCGATCGCCTCCAAGCCTCTTGGGACAATCTAGCCTCTCTCTCCATCTGATGACGTGTATATGCATGTGCTCGTCTGTCTCTAAACAACATATTGAGGCGACCAGCCAGCAGCTGTCTTTGACTCTGCTCATCGTCCAACCTCGTATAAATCTCATTCGTGTCTTGCCTAACCCTAGTCTCAAATGTTGTCATATGTCAACCCAACTCCGTGTCAGTACTAACTGGTACCCCCTGTAGGGTCTCAACTATCTCATCCCACGAGTCAGTGATCCCATATCCAACCTCTCTCTCCGGATCACGCCCGATCTCCCTATCCATCATAGCTACAAAGCCATAGTCTACCCTAAGACCTCCAGTCGGTCTAGCAGCAGCAACAGATGAGCTCTCTCTTACCTCGTATCTAGGACCAAGAGCGATACTTAACCTCTTCCAAGGTGGTAAGGTAACCTCTGGTCTGTCCTCCCTATGATTATCAGAGGGTAGTAGCAATGGTGGTGATGAAGTAGGAACTGATATGGGCAAGGGTGCTGGTATCCCTGATGATGGTGCATCTGATCTGGTGGGGGAGAATATTAAGGGTGGTGGTAATGGTAGAGAATGGGAAGTAGATGCGGCCTCAGCTCTCATCCGGATCATAGCAGCTCAATAGTCCAATAAACGAATGGGGCTAGGAGGTGGTGCTATAGATAACACAGGTGAGGGTGGTGATAGTGGTAGTGATAGAAAAGGTATCTGTGGAAGTGGTGAAGACCATGGGGAGATCGGTGATGATGGTGGAGTAGATATAGCGAGAAGTCTGGAAACCTTTGCATCAGACCATACTGGCATAGGTACTGGAGCTAGAATAGAAATCTAAGCTGTCACACGATATCCAGGGTGTGGTGGTGGTGTGGCCGCAGACTCATCAGTCTCGAACGGCTCTGTCTCCTCCGCAGATGGGGCCTGATTAGTAGCTCGTAAAGAAACAACTATAGAGTCGACAGGAGCTGAGTGCTCCTCCTCCTCCTTATCCTCATTAGCCTCCATGTTAATATCATCATCCTCTAATGACCCCTCCTTATCATCGCCGTCATCTCCTCCATCGGTAGGATAATCGACAAGATCCTCCTCGGGGTCCTCATCGTCATCCTCCTCCGGGTCCGCCTCAAGATTGGACTCCGGGACATAGTCAGGTGACTGAGCAGTAGGTGAGGCATCCTCAGCATCTGGCTGGTCCTCAGCAACACTCTCATCATCAGCATGCTCTGGGCCTGGAACATAATCTGGCGAAGGTGGTGCCTGCTCTGGCTCCTCAGGGCCAGGAACGTAATCTGGAGAGGGTGGGGCCTAAAGAGCGTCCTCCACGTATGGGTCCTCTGGCATCCCAGGCAGCTCAAGGTACTCGTGATCATCTGCTCTAGGTGATCCTATGTCTGATAAACTCTTAAATGGGCTGGAAACCTCCGTGTACGTAACCCCTGATTCATCTGAATCTGACATGACTGAATCTGAAAATTCAAAATAGCTTATATTAGTATTTAATATAAGACTCTTTTATATATACATTTATATCATAAACATGTATATCAATTTGAATGCAATCTAGTCCAACCAACATGCACAGTAGTGTATGCATGTATGTATGCACATATGTAAGTCCCGTGTAAAACCCTTTTGTATGAATTCAATGTTTGAAAACGGTTATAGTCCAGCAAAAACATTTGACCTGGTTCTCTATAACCTTGGCTCTAATACCAATCTGTAACACCCCCAAATTGGGTCACAGCGGAATAAGGGTCCGGGGCGTGTTACTTCATAGATCAATAACACAAGATATATATAGAACGACCAAAAAGTCGTTTAAAAACTGATACATTGGATTTACAAATATTTGATACAAATTAGCCGAAGCTTTAACTTGTTACTTGTTATTATTACAAGTACTGGGTTCTCAACACATGAGTTTCCTATAAACATAATACAACCAAATCTTTAGATGTCATCCAAAACAATATCACCCAATGTATCGTGCACATTATGCTTTCTTTAAAATGTCTCCTGAAAAACATTGCTTTAAAACGTCAACAATAATGTTGGTGAATTCATAGGTTTGATAAATCATATATTGTAGGACCACAATATTTCCCAAGTGTATGATAATGCAACAGATGCAGACATCATATAAATGTAATTACGTTGCCCTAAGCTCATGACACTGAAGCTCGACATAAATGAATACCATATAAATGGCCTACATTGCCCGTGATGATGTTCTAACCCGCAACATCCTATGTTCGACATGGTATACGTTCGTTTGCCCAGTGATAGCTAATCACCCGAACGGGGATGTCAATCCCAATAGATCTATTCATAACATTCGCGCTCACAATCCAGTAATTGATAGTTCATGATAATGGGCTCAGATAGGGTTATCGCTACTTAGGCAACACGTAATCATAATGTAAAAGTATCCACTTGTGTCCATTTGTAAAACATTGCATGTTTCTCACCCCGAAAACTTATAAAACAAAAGCATGTAAAATATGGGGCTATGAATTCACCTTGAGTGAGTGAATATCAAGTGTATCACAAATAATGCGTCACGCAAATCGTCAGATGCAACCTATTTAATTTAAGGTCATATAAGTACTAATCACATTGTGTAACTACTACCATATATCATTCTATATAGCTAATCACCATCTAATTGTTTTGGTAAAATTGTGTTTAATAAGTTAAAATGTTTATAATTTCCGTTGTAGTAAAACTGGCGTAACTTTCGCGTTTTAAGCCCGATTTTGACGTTTCTTATTCCCACGCTTTCGTATTAGGACGAGTTATCATCATTTGACATTTTCATATTTTTAGTCCCCTAATGAATAGTACCAGTTATAAAGTTATTTTTATAGTTTTAGTTATCGTAAAACCCGTAAACGTCGTATTTTATTCGTTATAGCTCTGTTTTTAGCGATTCTTTCGAGCACGTTCTCGTAATTGAAAGTTCTATTTATTTATGAGGTTTAAAAAAATAAATGTTTCTGTCATGAACAGTAACTTTTATAAAAATGGTTTTATAAAAGTATTTTTATACATTTTAAGTATATAAACTCGCGTATTTCATAACTTCTTCATTTTTAATCGAAAAATTACGATTCTTATCATTTTAGAATCTTAGAAATGTGTATAATCTACTAAAAACATTAAACTTTCTGTTTTGTATAATTTTTATAAAAGTTATTTTATAAACCCGTTTAATTAACGTATAACTCGTAATTAGCATATCTTTTTTGTTATTAATCTGTTTTTCGAGTTTCTTATCTTTTTGGAATCGTCGTGAGGTGTATTATCTTTCTAAATGTAAAACCCACTGTCTTGGATTCGAATCCAAACAGCCCTTTTTAAAATCCATGTGTATACTTATTTATATAACTTGTTTTATATACTTTTCAACCAAGTAAATTACCACAACTTCTTTACAAGTCTTTATATCATATGTCATACATAATATAATGTCCATTGGTCCATAATTTGTCCAAAAATGTCCAAGAAATCACAAGACCCATTTGTGTACACACTTATTTATCTAGTAACTTTCATAAGTATACTTTATGTACTAGTTTATACATGAATCTTTTTATACATTAATCAAAAGTGTACAAGAGTTATACTTCCATTATAACATCATTTTAGCTTCCATATAACTTGAATAAAAGTCCATGAAAAAGATTAACAAGTCTTTTGCCACACTTTTACTTGAAACTTATTAAGTAACTTTTAGAAACCCTAATTTGTACATATACATTTTTACACTAAATCAACATGGTACAATACTTTTATATCCATTTTAACATGATATCATTAACATCATAACATATGTACAAGTGTACAAAATAATGATCACAAGTAAAAACTCTTTTTACATGTTTAAAAGTCCTAAATGGTGATTCTTGCTATAAAGAACTAACATATGCATAAAAACTCATGAAATGAAAAGATAAAGGCTTTTAGATAACCTTATGATGAATGATGATGATGAGAAATACGTGCTAAACCCTTGTTTAGACTTTAAACCCAAGCTTGCACACTTGAAAACCCTAGTTTTCTTAGAAAACCTAACTCTGCAAACTTTCTTCAATATGGTAAACTTTATAACCAACCCTTGCTAAAACCTTAGGTTATCACAAGAATTATGTATGAATGTATGTATGGTTTTGTAAAATCAAACTATGGATTGTGTATAAAGGGGTGTTGATGTCGTGGGTTTATAAGGCAAAAGAGGAGAGAAAAATTTGTTTTTTTTGCTAAGTGTTGAAGTGTATGTTATCTTTCTTTAGGAGTGCAAGACTTATATGTATAAAAGCTATTCAATAACACTATACAAGACAGATTGTGGGTTTTTTAGGGAGACTATTGGCGTCAAAATTATGGGAAGTATTGGGAAAACATGGATTCATTTAATGTGGTAGAGGATTTTTACATAAGACCATGTGGTGAATTTTTGTGATATTTCTTTGTATACATCCACCTATGTCCGGTTTTATATGTATATATGTGATGTTATTTTGTAAATTTTTGGTATTGGGTATAAATGTGGGTATTTGTTGAAGCGTAGAAAAGTTTTGGTGGTTTCGGGTATGCCTAAACGTATTTTATTGCGAAACGTAATCACTTTACGCAACCAATAAAAATAAAATGAACAAAGTTAATAATTATCCTCAAAATAATTACTTAACACTTGCTTGATGTAAACATTTAATTGTTTGATGCCCGTTTACATTGAATGATCATTTTTAGCTTACGCGATTTAACTTAACGTTTACGATTAACAGCAAACGCGTACAATACTAAAAATACATAGTTGATTTATTGATGACGTCAATAACCCTATAACACGGGGTGTTATACATGGCCTCATTCATTTCACTTCCTACCAATGGAACCTAAATACGATCCATAAAATACAAACTCTCGTCTTCTTTCCTTTCTATCTGTTGATTTAAACCATGTAGTCTTTCTGTAAATACGTTCTCTTACTTGAAAACACCTCACTTATTGGCTGCCAGTATAATTCTTCTTACCCCATACGAATGGTTCAATAGCCATCGCTCGAACACGTCTAGGTTTCACTCGTTCCTTCCTACTTAACGCATCAGTCACCACATTTGCCTTACCTGGATGGTAGCGAGTACGTACTCATACTCACTATATAATTTAATCCATAAAGTACTAACCATCATTTGCCCTCTTTCCATTTGTTGGTCCATGTCACGCAGCATTTCTGCTGGCGCGTTCTCTACCTTGGGCGTCTCACTTGAAGTAGCCAATATCTTGTCCTTAACACCTGACTGGATAGTCATGGACATTGCTCTTACTCGTCTTAGTTTCACTCTCCCTTTCTACTCAACACATCAACCACTACATTCGATTTATCGAAGCGTCACACAAATCATTCTTCAAAGTCTAGAAAGCCTCTTCTCGTTCTGTGCCCCACTCATACTTCTGATTCCTCTTAGTTAGGGAAGTAAGGGGTTTAACAATCTTAGAAAAGTTTGCGATGAAACATAGGTAGGTAACTGCAATCCAAGAATATCTTATCTCGGATAGTGTCTTGGTATTTCCAACTTCTCAATGCCTTACTCTTACTTGGGTCTATGTGAATACGCTATAGTCGACCACGTGACCAAGAAATTGCACTTCTTCCAACCAAAACTCACACTTAGAAAACTTAGCATACAACTTCTCCTTCCTCAGTAATTCCAACCCTAACTTTAAATGAACTCCATGTCCCTCTCTTAACAAAAACGACAATGGTGTCCCCACGGAAACATGGACAGTTGTATGAAAAACCTTTGTCTTGCAACTCTTGAAGTTGTTCAGACCATTCTTGCATTTTCGAGGGTGCTAGACGATATGGGGACTTCGCGACTGGCGTCGCTCCAGGAACTAAATCTTTACAGAACTTAATTTGTCGTTGCGGCGGTCATCGATAAGTCTTTCAGAACATATTAACAAAATCTTGTACGACGGAAGTATCACTCACTTTAGGTTCACCTACCTTCGTGTTCAATAAGGTTTTCGCGACTCCTTAAGTACGTTCACCTTGAACCCGAAGTATCTCACCACCTTCCAACGATTTCCTAACCACCTTCTCATGACATACTATCACAACTTCCTCTTGGACATCCAGTCCATTCCCTAATACATAAAGCTTCCCATGACTCAAAACAGGTATACGAATCATCCAAGGGTTACGAACCAATCGAATAGGATAAAAAACGAATATCGAGTCAAAAGGCTAGAATTACATATGGGGGGATTTCACATATGAAATAGACGTGGATCAAATTGACATAAGAATTCCTTGAAGAAAGTGATACTATATTACCGACTAAAAAACGCAAACGAAAAGAATCATAGGGTATACGACAAAAGAAAACATAAACAAAATCAATACGAAAGACGGAAATTCTTATACCAATTTTCGACTTTACTCGAAAGACCAAATTAAATAATGTTTTATAAAAATCAATTTAAAATAAAGAAAGTCACTTTAAGTATAAAAATCATTTTAAACAATAAATAAAATTGTCTTAAATGTAATCTTTAAAAAAAATTCATTTTGGTTGTCATAAAAATCTAGAGATGGTTATCTAATGGTGTATCGTACCTTACCACTATGAATCACTTTAAACCTGTTTTTTATAATAAAAATAAAATTTATTTAACCACTTAACAATTTTCATATCCTATTTGCATAGGCCATTTAAACATATTCTATTTACAAAGATGATTTTAAACATAATTTTTCCCAAACACTAACACAATACTTCAAAAGGGCTTTTATAATTAGACATCAATTATGAAATATGTTACTCAAACAAAGGACACCATAATACCAAAAGGGATCATAAAACATCGTACAGACTTAACACAATTCTATTGTTTGAAAACGAAAGAAAATACCAGGAGCCATATACTCAAAATAAAATCAAACGAACTCGTACAAGAAAACTCATGCAAGACGTTACGTACCAAAAGAATTGTACATCGCTAGGAAGACTGGTCGTTATTCCCCTTTCGGTATAGTTAATAGCTCTAGGCAACTACCTAACGGACTAAGAAATAAAAAAAGAAGCCTCCAAGAAAAGAGATTCTTAAGGTTGTTGATAGTTTTCCAGTGTGACCTCTAATCTTCCTTGCTCCTCAAGGAGGAAATCGATAGCCTTTAAGATAAGAGGCTAGCTCCTGTCTTGGTTGGGATAGCTAGCTTAAACTCACCTCTCTTTCCCTTGCTTTGCTCCCATTTACCACAAAGGTTGTCTCGCTGTTTACTGGAGCTCGAATCTGACTCAAAGTGGGTTCGTGTGTATGCGCCCTGCCCAGAGCTAGCTTGAAAGAAAGTTCAATAAAAATGACCTAGCTGGGTGAAGGACGTAAAGGAAGAGGGACGACAAGTTACTTCTTTTTTATTCCCAGATGCATTGAAATAACAAATAAGCATAAGCAGTAAGCAACGAGGATCACAGAGAGAAGGTGATTCACGGTGAAGTATTAATGGGAGACCAACTCCCGGTACTGGTAATAGACTTTCTTACAGGTCTCATATCCGAAGCTTGAGTAAAAGTAGGAGTAATTGTTGATGAATTACATGGTAGTAGGAGATTTTCGAAGCTGAAAACGTAAGGTCTTATCCTAAATAACGATCAACAGAGCAAACCTAAAATCTTCGATACTAACATGCTGACTAAAGGTGTACGAAAACCAAGGGACTATACAAAGAAGCAGTATGTATTCCACATAATATGTTAGAAAACAATTAGTGCTTAAAAGAAACGTTTGATACTCATACGAGTAATCAATGCAACGAAAGAACTAATGAAATGTGCCTATATCCGAACAATCAATATACATCAAGACGTCGAATAGGAAAAATCGGGTATCCTTACTAACAAAGTACGATGAGGGATACTAAGCTTAGACTTACGAAATCCAAACAAACAATCGAGCAAACAAGCAAGCGAGCAACCTCTATAATAGTAATACTAGGTATCTGCAAATACTAGATAGAAAGGAAACTTACTGTCTATACATCTCAATTTAACCAATCTCCAAATTAGGGGGTAAGAGAATATTCTTACCATACCACCATCCCTTTATCATGCGATACCCATATCAAAAACAAAACATATTACACTACCACCTTACAACAAAACACAAATAAATGCAATCATGGTCACAAGTCTACGTGTGTGATGCCTTTATAATTATGTTGGCCTCCATAATTATAAGTGCCTCCTTTTACACGTGTACTTACTTCCAAGACTACCCATATCAATCATAATTCATATATAAGCACATATAACATATTGTACATCTTAAACCACTCCAACTTAACACATAAAGGATGCTCCATCAAATAACTACTTACTTATATCAAAATAAAATCAAAACGACATAAAGGAACGAAAATCTCACAACAACTCCCAAAATATGAAATATCTGAAAGAAATAATCAATAACAACAACAGACGGAGGTAAAAGGAAGGGAAAACTTTGCTTGGGCCTCGCTTGGGTTTGACTTTTCCTCCGCAAAAATCACCCGACTCCGCGGGTCCAGCCCTACTACATGCATCCGACAAACGATCAACTATCCTATCTCATTCGGTTCCACAAGAGACTCCTCTTATAACGATTAAGTCTAGTTAGGAAAATGGTTCCCCAACGAGACTTCTTACGGGTGGGGGAAAACATAGCTAAAATACTAAGAAAGTAATATATATCATATCAGATAATGGTAGGCAAAATAACTAAAATGACAACTTAGCAAAATACGAGATATATAAGCTATGCAAAAATAGAGGGGAAGCATAGCAGTTATAGCATTAAACACTTAAGCCCTAAATGCATCTACATGAAGGACCCCTAGGTTATAGTCTAGGCTCAACCACCTACTTCTCTATAACCAAAGGCTCTGATACCAATCTGTCACACCCCGCCTAGGCGGAAACACGAGGCGTAACATCATGGATATCATCACAACACAATGGTGTCAACAATAGAGAGAACTAAATGAAATAGATAAACAAATGAGACACAATGTGTCATGACAATATCTAACACAAGATAAAGGAGTCTTGCATTACGATAGCAAAGTCATACCGCAAGGAAACATAAATCCAAGGGTCTAAACAATCAAATAACAACCAAGTATCAAACAATTCAAATGACTTAAATAAAATCTCTAGGAGAATGACTCCGCATGCAAGCCTACGGTCTCACTAGCCACTCTTCCTAACTTCAACATCCTCAAGATGGTTACCTGAAAATGATGCTTAAAACGTCAACACAAAGGTTGGTGAGAGTCATAGGTTTACGACACACAATCCAACTTTAAAATAAATTACTGTGATTAATAAAACATGGCAGGACAATTAAGCTAGCTACTATACAAGCTAACATGCAATCATACCAAACAACCACAATTAGGACGGAACGTGCCCACGATCCACATCATACAGTCATGGGTAACCCCGTTACCCTCTGAATAGAACACACAGAAATAGGTAGAAGCACTACCCTTCAATTGGAACACACAGAAGTATAATGGGTAGCATCGCTACCCTCCAGTTAGAACACACAAAAACTTCACCACTTGTAGCACATAACATATAATAACCACTTAAATGCCCATGCACTAAATAAAATCACATAATCACAACAACTTAAAAACATTTCCAAAATACTTGCATCATTTCCACCCCAATAAAACATAAGAAAAGAGGGGTTATGAAACTCACCTGATGCTTAAGCAGCTTCCAAATATCTTACACAAAGCTACATAATAGAATATAAACGTGTTACACGCGACCAAGCTAAAAGCTCAAGTCCATGTAACTCACATATGATGGATGTCTAAGAGTTTGTTTAACCATCATGGGTCACCCCGACACCATGCCCAACCTTAACCATCTCATTAACACTTTACACTAGCTACTTATAATTAAATCAGAATTGTAGAATTTTAGTGTCTCTTTACACCTTCATAATTTATACCAAAAATTATCCATGTTCATTTATGAGTATATTAAAAACCTTGTGATTCCCAAGTATTACTTATATGTGTAACCACCTCAAATAAAATCAAACTTCAAACCTGTCCTAATTCGGATTTGATTGCACACCAAAATGTATCACTCTAACTACCATACTTAGACATGCTTTTAGAGGCTAATTTTCACAGGATTATCAATAGACATATGGAACTTAACTAATGTAGAAGGGCAAAGATTAATTCCACTTTTAAGTATAGGTTTTACCCTCCTAAACATGACTTAAATCTGACCCGTATTTACTGTTTTGACAACTTTTCTTGTTTAGACAAATTGGCCAACTTCCCGAACTCAAAATCATTCGAGGCTAGACTTTTTAGAAAGTACATTCAATGAGCTACTGTTTAGAGTTTAGAAACACCCAAAAACCTATTACCATCATGGAGATATTCAATCGTGAACAGAGCCCTAAATTTGGCTCACCCTAATTTATAAATTACGCAACCCTAATCATACCACATGCATGAACACGCATCTAATCTATCTCTAATCATTCTAGGATCATTAAACACCAATAATATTCTGTATTTTATATAACCCTAGAATCCACCATCATAAGTGTTACATGCTTGCATTGATTAAACTAGGATGAACACACTTACCTTGATGATTAGCACCTAAACAACAATCTTGATTGACTCTTGGATCTAGCAATGAAAATCGACTCCTTAGGGTTTTGGGGAGGCTGAGATCGTACGGCAACAAGAAGAGGGGAGAAAAGAATGGGTCAAGTTTAGGTTTGGGGTTTTCTCTATATCCTAAACAAGTCCTAGTCTAGCCTAAATTGTGATTATATAAAAAAATACTTTTTTTTCTTTTAAACCAAAACCGCCCCCCCTTTAATAAATATATATATATATATATATATATATAATCTATAAATAAATCTATATAATATATTATAAATAAATCTCCAAAATACTATAAAAACTTAAATCCTAATTTACATTAATTCCCTAATTTTTAAACCACACCACATCTCCTGTTGAATAATAACCATTTTAACTTACACCGCTCCATACCAACACTTACTCAATCACACTTTCAGTATTTCCACCAAAACCAACTTTCTACTATTTAAGAAATTAAGCTACAATTATTCTATATTTCACTCACTTATTTTATTTCTAAAATGCCACATTTCCCATAAACGCTTAACACTTAATCACCAAGAATTGACATAGCAAACTCATATGCACACAAAATACTTAACACCCAAACTCATATGCACACAAAATAAGATAATCATTACCTCTAAAATGACATCATGCATATATGTAAACCACTTAGTACACATAAAATCACATAGCACAACACCTAAACACATAAAATGAACCCTTAGCCATTTCTAAAGGTATAAACTAAACTGCTCAAATCACGGTTGTCTCAGTATCCCCTCCTTTAGGAAATCTCATCCTGAGATTTAACTAGCTGATTCATCAGCACGATCAACATACAACTGAGGATACTTAGACTTCATATAATCTTCGCTCTCCCAAGTAAACTCGGGACCACACTTTGAATTCTTACTACGTTTTAAACTCTTAATCTCACGGTCCAGAATCTCTACAGGTTCCTCAACAAAACAAAGAGTTTTGTCAACCTTAATCTCATCCAATGGCACATGCAGGCTAGCATCTGCCAAACACTTCTTTAGGTTTGACACGTGAAACGTGTCATGTAAACCACTCAATTCCTCGGACAATCTTAACCGATATGCTACAGGACCGATCCTTTCAAGAATCTCAAATGGCCCTACATACCTCGGGGCTAACTTACCCTTCTTCCCAAAATGAACCACGCCCTTCCAAGGCAACACCTTTAGCATCACATGATCTCCAACCTCAAATTCCAACGGTTTGCGCCTGTTGTCAGTATAGCTCTTTTGACGATCTCTCGCCGCTTTGAGCTTCTCTTTTATAACCACTACTTTATCAGTCGTTTCCTGCACCAATTCGGGTCCAATCAAACTACCTTCCCCAATTTCAGCTCATAACACGGGTGACCTACATTTCCTTCCATACAAAGCTTCAAATGGAGCACATCGAATGATCGAATGATAACTACCACAAAAATTGATAACACATGCCCTCATTATATCTTCTAAAGTTAGCATTATATGTTTACTCTGTCCATCCGCTTAAGGATGTTAAGCAGTACTCAAATCCAACCGCGTCTCTAACATATTCTGCAGCGTTTGCCAAAACCACGAGGTAAATCATCCATCTCAATCTGAGTTGATCGTCACCAAAATTTCATTCCTTGCTATTATCTCATCAATATAAATCCTTGCCAACTTCCCATCTTGAAATCTTCTTGTATAGCTAGAAATTGAGCTAACTTGGTCAGTCTATCGACCATCACCCAAATCACATCATACTCACTACTTTGACCTTGGAAATTTAGTGATAAAATCCATGGTGGTTCTATCTCATTTTCACTTAAGTATCTCAGGCTATTGCAGCAAGTCAAAAGTCTTTGACATTGCAGCCTTCACCTCTTAAACAAATCCTATAGTTGCTAACATAGGTAGCAATATCCTTTTCTACACGTGGCTACCAATACATGTCTCCAAGGATATAGTACGTCTTATCCACTCCCATATGTACAAAGTATCTTGATGCTTGGGCCTCATTCATTACACTTCCTACCAATAGAACCCAAATTCAATCCATAAAGTATAAACTCTCGTCTCCTTTTCTTTCCATCTGTTGATCTAAACCATGTATCCTTTCTGCGAGTACGATCTTTTGCTTGAACGCCTCACTTTGGGCTTCCAGTATCATTCCTCTTACTCGTCTTGAT
>BQNB010163141.1:0-2500 GCA_026074375.1 Tanacetum coccineum | reverse complement strand
AACTCTAAACCTTTAACCTTCATAGTTAAAAACTTAAGTAAAACTTAATTTTTATAGTAAACCCTAAACCATAACCACTAAATCCCAAACCCTAAACCCTAAACCTTAAACCCTAAACCCTAAACCATAAACCCTAAACCCTAAACCCTAAACCTAAAACCCTAATCCCTAAACCCTAAACCCTAAACCCTACCCCTAAACCCTAAACCCTAAACCCTAAACCCTAAACCCTAAACCCTAAACCCTAAACCCTAAACCCTAAACCCTAAACCCTAAACCCTAAACCCTAAACCCTAAACCCTAAACCCTAAACCCAAAACCATAAACCCTAAACCCTAAACCTAAGACCACAAACACTAAACCCTAAACCCTAAACCCTAAACCCTAAACCCAAAACACTAACCTTCTTAGTTTAAAAACATATTTTTTGCAGAAAAACAGGAATAAAATTTATTTTTTTTATAGTAAACCAAAACCTCTAAAACCTAACCCCTAAAAACCTAACACTAAACCTAACCCCTAAACCCTAACCCGCTAAACCCCTAAACCCAAAACCCTAAACCCTAAACCCTAAAACCCTAAAAACCCTAAACCCTACAACCCTAGACGCCACAAACCCTAAACATGCGACGCCCCTAAACCCTAAACCCTAAACCCTAAACCCTAAACCCTAAACCCTAAACCCTAAACCATAAACCCTAAACCCTAAACCATAAAACCTAAACCATAAACCCTAAACCCTAAAACTAAAACCCTAAACCCTAAAATCTAAACCCTAAACCCTAAACCCTAAACCCTAAACCCTAAACCCTAAACCCTAAACCCTAAACCCTAAACCCTAAACCCTAAACCATAAACCCTAAATCCTAAACCATAAAACCTAAACCATAAACACTAAACCCTAAACCCAAAAACATAAACCCTAAACCCTAAACCCTAAACCATAAACACTAAACCCTAAACCATAAACCCTAAACCCTAAACCCTAAACCCTAAAACATAAACACTAAACCCTAAACACTAAACCTTCATAGTTAAAAAATGATTTTTTTTGGCTGGATAACTTGAGTAAAATTTATTTTTTATAGGAAACCGAAAACTCTAAAACCTAAACCCTAAAACCTAACCCCTAACCCCTAACCCCTAACCCCTAAACCCTAAAACCTAAACCCTAAAACCTAAACACTAAACCCTAAACCCTAAACCCTAAACCCTAAACCCTAAACCCTAAACCCTAAACCCTAAACCCTAAACCCTAAACCCTAAACCCTAAACCCTAAACCCTAAACCCTAAACCCTAAACCCTAAACCCGAAACCCTAAACCCTAAACCCTAAACCCTAAACCCTAAACCCTAAACCCTAAACCCTAAACCCTAAACCCTAAACCCTAAACCCTAAACCCTAAACCCTAAACCCTAAACCCTAAACCCTAAACCCTAAACCCTAAACCCTAAACCCTAAGCCCTAAACCCTAAGCCCTAAACCTTCAGTAAACCCAAAACCCTAAACCCTATACCCTATACCCTAAACCCTAAACCCAAAACCCAAACCTTAAAACCTAAAACCTAAACCCTAAACCCTAAATTCTAAACCTTAAACCTTCATAGTTAAAAACTTGAGTAAAACTTAATTTTTATAGTAAACCCTAAACCATAACCACTAAATCCAAAACCATAAACTCTAAACCCTAAAACTTCATATTTAAAAAAGAGTTTTTTTGGTGGGAAAACTTGAGTAAAACTTAATTTTTATAGTAAACCCTAAACCCTAACCACTAAATCCTAAACAATAAACCTTAAACCCTAAACCATAAACACTAAATCCTAAACCCTAAACCCTAAACTTTAAACCCTAAACCCTAAATCCTAAACCCTAAACCCCAAACCCTAAACCCCTAACCCTAAACCCTAAATCTTCATAGTTAAAAGAAGAGTTTTTTTGGCGAGAAAACTTGTGTAAAACTTAATTTTTATAGTAAACCCTAAACCCTAAACCCTAAACCCTAAACCCTAAACCCTAAACCCTAAACACTAAACCATAAACCCTAAACCAAAAACCCTAAACCCTAAACCCTAAACCCTAAACCATAAACACTAAACCTAAAACCCTAAACCCTAAACCTTAAACTCTAAACCCTAAACACTAAACCTTCATAGTTAAAAAAATGATTTTTTTGGCGGGAAAACTTGCGTAAAGTTAAAATATTATTCTAAATCGAAAACTTTAAACCCTAAACCCTAAACCCTAAACCCTGAACCCAATCCCTAAACCCTAAACCATAAGCCCTAAACCATAAACTCTATACCTTAAACCTTCATAGTTAAAAAATAGTTTTTTTAGCGGGAAAACTTGAGTTAAACTTAATTTTTATAGTAAACCCTAAACCCTAACCACTAAATCCTAAACCATAAACCTTAAACCCTAAACCCTAAACCCTAAACCATAAACAATAAACCCTAAACCCTAAACCCTAAACCCTAAACCCTAAACCCTAAACCC
>BQNB010163140.1:0-14476 GCA_026074375.1 Tanacetum coccineum | reverse complement strand
TAATGAAGTTTGGTCATTGGTTTAAGTTATAATGGTTTGAAATTGAGAAAACGGGTCAAAGTTACAATTAGGGCATAATTAGGGTTTTCTGGATTCGTTAAGGTTTTCTAGGCTTTGATTTCTTGTACATTGCCAAGTTAATGATAGATAATGATTTGTAAACTCATTTTATGAGTTTATAATGGCCCTTGGTTGGTTATTTGGGATTAGAATGGTTTAAAACAAGTAAACGGGTTAAATGAACCAATTAGGTACATTTAGGGTTTCTAGGATATATTTTACGTACAAGTGAGGTAAAATGATGAAGTAATGATGAGATAATGATTGAATAGGATTGATATGATTGTAAAATAAGCTTTTACAACTTATTTGAGTGTTGGTTTGGGTTTACAATGGATAAAAGCCAAGAAACAGGTCATGGCTTAGAAACTAGCTCGGTTTTAGGGTTTAGGGTTTTGAATTATGGTTTTGAGTGCAAAAAGATGTATGAAAGCTTATGAATAGAATATTTAGGGTTTACATCTTGTAAAATGAGTATAGTAGCTTGCTCACAAGTGATAGTGAAGAGATGAGAATAAAAATGGAGGTAAAACGGCTATTTTATGGATTGAGCTTAATGACTTATACATTGAGCTTTTAAGGACTTGTACTTTGATTTAAAGAGATTATATATTTCAATTGAGATGTTATATTACCTGTACACATGCTTTAGTAGCTTGTACATTCACTTTAGGAGTTAACCCTTCCATGAGGTTAGGGTTTAGGGCATTCGATAATGGTTTAAAGCCCATTTTTGATACGATGTTGTAATTGATACCTCATATGAGTAATGTACTTTGTAATAATGATATTGTGATATTGACTTGATATGTTATGATGTTTTCTTGACATATATGAGGATAGGATTGCCATACGTAGGTTGTCCGAGTCCGTTAACTTGAGTTATGCAGGTTATATTGCATATTGAGATATTGGCAAAGTAATGTAATGTAATAAAGCGAAAAATTTCCCTGAAAAAGGTGAGTTCATATATAACTGATAGATTGTACATCATCTAACTTAATAGATGGATATTTACATTTATGAAAATTGTGGGTTGTTATATATATCACATCGACTCATTCGTTTAACGTCTCATGTATATCAATATCACATCGACTAACCACTTTAATATCTTATGTACATCAATACCGCCTCGACTCACCCGTTAAAATTCTATCGTGTATATCACATCGACTCATCCATTTAACATCTCATGTACGTATATCACATCGGTATGTACAACCAACAATATTTTTTTGCTACTTTCATTTCTTATAGTGTAACTTTAGTTATCACATCATTTTTTTATGCAACACCCTCTTGAAAATCTTGGGTCCGTCCGTGCATGTGATCCTTTCACTACGGAAGCGATCCGTGAAATTTTACGTAAATAGTCCCTTTGTTTTACCAACTGTTAAAACATTTGTTATTAACAAACAACTGCGTTTAACATAAATTAACGTAAAACCTTGATCTGCATCGAAGCACGGGTTAAAAACCGTCATTGCAAAATATTTGTTTAGGTTGAATATAATATTACATAGATAGATATGTAATTATACACGTTTTCGATTCAAGTGATTGGAGATTTGCAATCACTACACAAACAAGAAATGTCCAAGAATTGAAGGAACATGGGTTGATATACTATTCAACAAAGAAACAAACCATAAGACAATCAAAACTGCTTGTTTCTTGCTTTTTATCACAGGAATTTACCCAAAAAGGTAATTCATGCATTGAAGGATCCAAGCTGGATAGAAGGCAATGCAGGAAAGCTTTACAATTCAATTTACAAAGAAGTTTGGGACTTTAGTGGATTTACCAAATGGAAAAGGCTATAGCAACTAAATGGTTTTTTAGGAATAAACATGATGAAAAGGCATGTAAATTAAAAATAAATAGCAAGATTGGTTCATCAAGGGAATATACAAGAAGAAAGAATGACTATGATAAGTCTATGGCCCCCTATTTCAAGAATTGAAGCAATTAGAGGCTATTTTTAGCTTACCTCATTTAAAAAGATTATATGGTGTATCAAATGGATGTAAAAAGTATTTCTCTATTGGGAAGATTGAAGAAGAGGTGTATGTAATGTCCAACCAACCAGATTTGAAGATCTAGACTTTTGGTAGAGTAATTGCAAGGTTGAAATAGTACTGTATGGACTACATCACGGCTCCTAGAGCTTGGTTATGCAACACTTGTCAACATATTATGTTTGGACATTGGGATTTCAAAAAGGGAAAATTGACAAGACTAATTCATCAAAAGGCACAAATAGTGATATTTTGCTTGCCTAGGTTTATGTGGATGATACCTACTTTGGTTCAACAAAGAAGAGCTATGCATTGCATTTGAAGAAAGTTGATGCATGAGAAATTTCAAATGAGTTTTATTATGGAGAGGCTTGACATTCTTTTTATGATTACAAGTGAATGCAGAAAAGGATGGCATATTTATTAGTCAAGATAAATATGTTGAAGAAATTTTTAAAGAAATTTGTGTTTACAGAATCAAGACTGCAAAGCACACCAATGGAAACTCCAAAAGGCCTCAGATTAAGGATGAAGATGGTGAAGAAGTGGATGTTCATATGTATAGATCAATGATTAGTTCATTGATGTATCTTACATCTTCAAGACCTAACATCATGTTTGTAGTGTATGCTTGTGCTAGATATCAAGTCAATCTAAAGGTTTCACATCTTCATGTTGTGAAAAAGATTTTTAGGTACTTAAAAGGTCAACCAAAATTGGGCCTTTGGTATCCAAAAGATTCTCCTTTTGATTTGGTAGCATACACTGATAGTGATTATGCTAGAGCAAGCTTGGATAGGAAGTCTACAACAGGAGGTTGTCAATTTCTTAGATGTAGATTAATATCATGGCAGTGCAAGAAACAGACAGTGGTTACAAATTACACAACAGAAGCTGAGTATGTGGCTGCTTCAAGTTGATGTGGAAAAGTGCTTTGGATTCAGAATCAACTACTTGATTATGGGTACAATTTTATGCATACCAAGATCTTTATTAACAAAAGCAGTACTATTTGCATAATTAAAAATCCCGTTTTTCATTAAAAAAACAAAGCATATAGAGATACAACATCATTTTATTAGAGATTGCAATGAAAAGAAATTGATTCAAATGGTCAAAATCCATACTGACAAGAATGTTACAAATTTACTTACAAAAGCTTTTAATGTAAGTAGATTTCAATATTTGATTGTTAGTATTGGATTGCTAAATCTTTAAAGTCTCGTATCTCTTTATGTTTTTGTAGAGTTTTGTATGAATTAGTACTGTTATTCATGTCATTAAAAGTTTCTGCTGTTAAGTATAATTAGTACTGTTGGTTATACTTTATACTGCTGAGTTTCTACTGTTAGTTATACTTAATACTGTTAGGTATAATTAATATTGTGATAATTGTGAAAATTGCTATGGCTTGTGTTTTCTTGGTTTTTGGACTAACATTTTGCAGGAAAAGCAAAGAAAAGTGTTAAATTGATGATGGAAAAGCTGTTTAGAATGGAATTGGAGTTAATGATACTGACTCAAAGTTAATGCTACTAGGCATAACTTACTACTGCTGGGTGAAACTTAATGCTGTTGAGGGTATTTTCATAAATACTTCGATTAATGGTTTCAATCGATCCTTTAATCAATTTTACTCTTTCAAATACTCTCTAACTACAAACCCTAACTCAATTTCATCATCCATTATAAAAAACCCAACATAAATGACGACTCTAAAGTTTGCTGATACTCATAATATGGTCGCATTTTTTGTTTAAACCCACAGAAAGTGATGGGTTTGAACAAATTGTGGATTTTTTGAATGCACACCCTATAAAGTATGCATTAACCGTTAATCCTACAATATATACTTCTTGCATCGAACAGTTCTGGTCTACTGTAAAGGTCAAAACTATCAATGGGGAATCACAGTTACATTTCCTAGTAGATGGAAAGAAGATAATCATCACTGAATCACCTGTTAGAAGAGATCTTCAACTAGCAGATGAAAATGGTATTGATTGTTTACCTAATTCTACCATTTTTAAACAACTTGCATTGATGGGGTATGAGAAAGTTTCACAAAAACTAACTTTTTAAAAACCATTCTTCTCCCCTACAATGGAATTTTCTGATTCATACTATTTTACAATGTCTAAGTCCAAAGACTACTGCATGGAATGAATTTAGTAGTACTATGGCATCTACCTTTATCTGTTTAGCCACAAATAAGAAATTTAACTTTTCAAAATTCATTTTTGAAAGTATGGTTAGAAACTTGGATAATTTGTCTGGCAAAATTTTAATGTATCCAAGGTTTGTACAAGTGTTTTTGGAACAACAACTTGATGATCTGTCAACTCATAAGAGAATTTATGTTGCACCCTCTCACACTAAAAAGATTTTTGCAAATATGAGTGATGATATCAAATAACGTCTATTTTATAGCATCGTTTATCCCATGATATTAACCCATTTTGTATAGTTATTATAAAGAATTGGTACTTAATTATTTATATTTGAGAATTGCAGTAATTTTGGAGTAATTGGTGAAACATAGCAAAAGGCATGCATTCTGGAGCTTAAATGAAGATATTTTAAAGATTACTATTCTGAAGACCAATACGCCGTATCCATCAAGAAGATACGGCGTATCCATGCCTGCACTCACCAAAGACCACAGAAGATTAAAGATCAATACGCCGTATCCAGAGGACTCAATATGCCGTATTCAAGATATGGAATCAATATAATATTCTGGAAGATATCAAACGTGGTCCCTACTCCAAGAAATCCCTAATACGCCGTATCCAACCCATTGGATACGCCGTATTGAACCGACTTCCAGACATTATAAATAGAAAACTCAAAAATGAGTTTTAAGTGTGCTAAATCATATTCTCGATACCTAAACCACAAAAGTCAATTTTCAGAGGAGAAAAAGAGCAGAAGAGGTCGAGCAACGTATTCAATTCCATAGGAGACATCGTGTAATTCCATATACTTTAGTAATCGTTTAGTTTTTGGTATCATTCGTTAACTCGGTTAGTTTACCTTGGCTAAATAATTGCTCTTGTATTTATTATGACGTTTGAAGGCTAATACCTTCGGGTATTAGCCATTATTATGAAGATTTGAATGTTTGGTATTTGTTTATATCGATTTCTTGATTTATCGTTGAGTGCTTGTTTATGTTTATTAATTTATACTTGTTTACGCGCTTTTGTATGCGACCTATCATTCAACTGGATCTAGCTAAGTGGACCAAGCGGATCTAGAGTCCGGGATAGCTCTCCATATAGTAATTTATACATCTAGAATAATAGTTACACAAATATTGTCCTTCTAAGTCTGTGTCTAGGATACACTTCGGGCTTAACTAGTTAATTGGATATTGCTGATGGTTTATTGATCGTGTTGACTAGCAGGTGACCTAGATAATTCAACAAATAACATTCTGATTCCATTGGATAGTTGGACAAGTGGACTACTAGTGTATAGATTGCCATTAAGCGGTAAGTGGGTAAAGTCTCTATGAGCTAGGGTTTAACAAGATCACCATTGCTTTAATCCGTAAGATAGATTATAATCAGCAAATAAGGATGCTTTATGCGGATGCTTTAATTGTGACAGAATTAATGTGTCTAGGTCTTAGGAAGATGTAACGCCTAAGTCTAAGAATGATATGCCACCTCGAGAGAAGAAATCATTGCACTAAATAAACAAACCAACGTTCTAATCAGATTAATAATGGTTAATATAGTTTTCTTATATAAGGTTCGACCGCTCTTTTATCTTTGTTAATCAGCTTGCGTAGGTAACAGGTTCTTGAATTGATTGTAGTCACCAACCAAACCGTGCCAGTCTCTTAGGCTGAAAACCCCCTTTTCCCATTAGAATTAGCATTTAGACTGACATAGGTTTAACATAGGATTAGAATAGAATTAACATAGATTAGATAACCAAGATATTAATTAAATTGATAGATTTAACCTCGCTCTTAATGATCGACACCCTACTTACCACGAAACTACTACCGATCGGGTACACTGCCCGTTAAAGTGTTGTTTTTGGTTGAGTCGGCAAAATATAAATTTAAAACTTGAATCATATAAAAAACAACCCTACACTACAACACATCAAGTTTTTGGCGCCGTTGCCGGGGAGTGAAAATTAATCTTGATTTTTATTTTGATATTTTGGTTTTTAACATTAGATTAGATCTAACCCTTAGGATTAGTGTAATTTAGATTAGTGTATATTTTTGTATATTTTGTATATTTGTCTTTAATTGTTTGCTTGTATATTTGTGTGTTTAATTGTTTGCGTATTTAATTGTTTTTCTTGAATACACTGTTCTGGTCGACAGTTGAATACGGCGTATCCACTTCCATTGGATACGGCGTATCCAGTTCTCTGTCCAATACAGCGTATTCATCTCAACAGATTAATACGGCGTATCCACTTCCATTGGATACGGCGTATCGATCGTCTGGGACAGAAACTAAGATAATTGATTTTCGTGCAAAATTTTTTCTACCTTCCTTCGGAACAAATCCTACTGATTGTTTATCCCTTGTTTCAGGTAGTGCATGACAAGGAGTTCAACGAACGAACTATACACACCCTACAAAGATCCTGAACGAGAATTTCGATCATCAAAGAAACACTTCAAGTCACTTAGCCTTGACGAATTGAGATCTCCAGATTTCAATCTACTTTCTGACAAAGAATACTCAGAGGAAGAAGAAGAAGAAGCAATGGCGGAAACAATGGAGCAATACATGAGCAAGACCCGAACGGACTATGGATCGGGAGTCGCTAGGCCTAAAATTGATAACAAAGATCAATTTGAACTAAAAGGACAATTTCTTAAGGAGCTTCGAGAAAACACATTTAGCGGTTCGGATAATGAAGATGCTAATGAACACATTGAGAAAGTTCTCGAAATAGTTGACTTATTCCATGTTCCTAACATCACTGTGGATCAACTAATGCTCCGAGTCTTCCCTATATCCTTAACTGGAGCCGCAAGCCATTGGCTAAGAAATGAACCAACTGGTTCAAATCAAACTTGGAAGATCTTAATAACTATAAGTTTTTGAAGTTTTTGAACAAATACTGCCCACCTAGTCGAACTGCGAAGAAAATGGAGGAAATCAACAACTTTCAGCAAGAGCCAGATGAAAACCTTTATCAAGCATGGGAGCTCTTTAAGGAACTCTTGATGAAGTGTCCTCAGCACTATTTGACTGAGATGCAAGAGGTGATTTTGTTCTACAATGGTTTGGATGTTCCAACACGACAGATTCTTGACTCAAGAGGTGTCGTTCCGACTAAAACTGCTGCAGATGCCAAAATAGCCATCCAAGAAATGGCTGAATACTCTCAAAAATGGCACAATGGAACATCAAGAGGAAGAAGTACTAAGACTTCTGACGGATTAGCTGCGATACAAGCACAATTAAACAATCTTGGAAGAGAGATCAAGAAAGTGAATGAAAAAGTTTATGCTGCTTAGGTTGGATGTGAGCAATGCAAAGGACCCTATTACACCAAGGATTGACCACAAAAAGAAGAAGGGAAAGCCCTAGAAGAAGCTTACTACACGCAATTTGGTGGACCTTTTCAAGGTGGGGGATATAGAGCAACTGCTCCAGGGTACTATCAAAGGAACAACGCCAATCCTTCGTTCCAAGAACGAAGGCAATCTATGGAAGATACCCTGAGCAAATTCATGAGTGAATCAGCAAAAAGACACGAAGAAAACTCTAACTTGATCAAAGAAATCCGAGCTTCGACAGATGCTGCCATAAGGAACCAAGGAGCATCGATCAAAACTTTAGAAATACAAATCGGGCAAATGAGCAAGGTACTACAGGAGAGAGGATTTGGAAGCCTACCAAGCTCAACTGAAACAAACCTGAGAGACCAAGTCAAGTCGATTTCAACCACTATTGAAGCTGAATTAAACTCGATACGCCGTATTGGATCAAACCAATACGCCGTATCCACTGGACAAAACAATACATTGTTATACAAGTCAAGACAAACGACGGTTCCTTTTCCAAGTCGTTTGGATAATCATTACTGTAAAGAAGAGGGGAATTATGGACCAAAATTCACGGAAGCTTATGGAGCTTCACATATCAACAACGCCATACCCCGAAAGGAGAAAGACCCAGGAAGTTTCACTTTACCTTGCTTTATTAATGATTTCTGTTTTGACAACGCCCTTGTTGACTTAGGAGCTAGCGTTAGTGTTATGCCTCTCTCGACCTTCCTTAACTTAGGATTAGGCGAATTAGCTCACACTAGGGTAACAGTGGAATTGGCAGATAGGACTGTGAAATATCCAAAAGGAATAGCTGAAAACGTACTAGTAAGAATTGGTAAATTTACTTTCCTAATAGAATTTATAATTCTTGATATGCTCGAGGATGTCAAAGTACCCTTGATCCTCAGAAGACCATTTTTGTCTACCGCCCGTGCTAAGATTGATGTTTACAAAAGAAAGATTACTTTAACGGTTGGGAAAAAAAAGATTATTTTCAAAAGTGTTAAACCTGCTAGTAATATAATTAAGAGGGTCTATATGCTAAGTTTGAGAGAAAGAATGGAGCTTGATTTAGAAGCTAGGCTTATGGGAGAGACTTTGGTGTTAAATAGATCATTAGACCCTTTCTCGGAAGATTACATTGAATTAAATGATCTAAATAAACCATTTGAGCTTAGAAGAAATCAAGGAGATGATTTAATGCCCACCATTGAGGAAGGTGAAGTAATTGAGGAATTTAGAACTAGGGATGAAGATCTTGATACTGGAATTGATGATTATCCTAGTTATTTTAATGATGATAAAAAGATCCATATAGATTGTGCTCACAACTTAAAGTTTTCATGCATGATAGGATTTGAATTTACTCACGCTAATTTTTTCCCATTATTGTATGTCAACATAATGTCAAGATAATTTCATAATTCAATAATAAAAAATAAGATGGTGTACAAAGGGAATAATGTTGTAGGAGCTTTAATGAATGTGCATATCTTTGTTGGAACTTTTTCTGTTATGACTGACTTTAAGTGAGTAATACTAAATTTCAGTCGGATCAAGTGCGTAGTCTGTAAAGATTGATCGTTCTTAAAACAAACTCTTTCTGTAACAATTAAACGAAAAGGAATTTTAATACAAACAGTTACTTTTCTGAAAAATGACTTTAAGAAGGAAGATTCTAGTAACATTGATAGAGAGATTGTGTAGGATACAAGTAATCTTTGATATGAGATGGGAAGGAACTTAGTGAGAGATGAGGTGGTAAGGAAGGATGTATTTTAGTATGAGAGAAAGTTAAGAAACATATAATGCATAAATGAAATGAGAATACAAAACCAACCAACACCCTCTCCAAGCTATGGAGAGGGGTATTTATAGTCTAGTTTGGCCGGCCATAGGCCTATTGATGGGCTTTCCATGGGCCTTGAGCCATATTAGCTTAATTAACTTAACTACGGGCTTTGAATATTCTACCTTGGACATGTGAACGATACTTTTCTTGTTCTAACAATCTCCCCCGTAAGGAGGTCACTCCAATTTTACAATAATTTTATACTGCATACTATGCTTTATCTTTTAGTCTTTCTTGTAGTTTTTAATTCAATCTTTAACTGTGAATTGTTGTTAGTGATCTTTGACTTTAGGCTCGAGCTGTTCTGTTCTTGGACTAGTTTGTGAAAGTGTGATATTGAGCACTTGTGAGATCATCAACAGCATAATCTCGTTTCGCCATTTGTAACTTTGCCATCTTGTTGGAACTTCTAACTTTAGAACTGACATGCTCATACTTTACTTGATTTGGTGACTTGAAAAGCTTTAATGTTGCATCTTTCTTGAACTTCTTTTATATAACACTTCGTCACTTGAGAAGACGTTCGGTATCAGAGTGCGGAAACTTCTTTGAAAATTCTTTTGACTTTAATATTATCACTTCAAAGAAAGACGTCACGGTATCAGAGTTGCAGTTGTCTTGAAACTTGTGAATTGAGCTTTCATGTGTATGTATGTTTGTCGTTTCGTTGGTATGAGCATTTGGTTTTGAATTCTTGTAAGTCAGCTGGATCAGGTACCTTCAACCACCATCTTTACGTATCCTTGCATTTAAACAGTTAGCAATAAATCTAGGGGACGAATATGGCTTTGTTATTTGTCCAGGTGTGGTTAGAGTAACCTTTAAATCCGTGAAGATCGACATGTGATCAGGTAGATTCAATTTAAGAAGAATCTCCTTGATAGGATTTCTAGCTATAGTATCGAATCATTTCTAAACACATAAGTATTAGATTCACTCGATTCAATCAGTTGGAATCTCCGTGAGTTTTGAAACAAAGTCTTTCCAAATTTGAGTGGCTGGGAAGGGTTGTGCATAGCGTCACTAGGTCTATGACTGTCTTCAATGTCGGACAACATCTTAGTGTTTCCGACAGTTTATGTATTGACCTGGTTTCTGCCTAAGTGTATGGAGGGCTTCTTTCTTTTCACCCTTTATCTTTACATTTCTTTTTCATTCTTCAACCCCTTCAACGCTTAACTGAGGCTTCCATGACTAACTCATTGTTGGGTTGTTTCAGTGTTAGGCTCCATCTCAGTCTGCATTTTCCCTTAATCTCACTTTTAATCATTTTATCACATACCTAAGGACTTCTATACTATCTAGTGGATATCCCTGGGTAGATCCCTCGGGTTATGGTTGGACATGAGATTTGTATTACGTATGCCATAACACCTTATATATCCATAAATTAAAGTACATGGTCGGTCTTTTGAGTATTCCATCACGATCAGAACCAAAATACTTGAAAATTCAATCAAAGTGTTTGATATAAATATCAAAAGATTTACACTTTGAGAGTTTTTCATCATCACTAAAAGCTCCCCCTTAACATGTGCATCGTAATCGTAGTACATGCTAAGTGTGGAGTGCATTGAGTCCATTTTATCTGATCACATTTCAATACAAATTAGATTCAGTTTAATCACATTTTCTCCCCTTATCCAAAATGTTAATCCCTTGATATTTTGGATATCAATTGATTAAACGTTCGGGGACAAAATGTTACATAATATCTAACAGGAACATTTTAATGCTCCCCCTCAATTTTTGAGGGTATATAAGACAGTGCTGAGTACAATAATTTGAAATTTTTTGAATTTACTAAGAAATTCTTGAAAATTTTGTACTCGAGCACTCCTTAACATCACCTTAATATCTACACTACATATATACAAATTTCACAAGTTATTTATTATGTACAAGGATTGACCTTTTATTGATGAGGACAACATATGATAAATCATATGGTCCTTTGTAGCAGCCGAAGGTCACCCCCGTACGGTCTCCCACCAACAAATCTTTCCAAACTTCTCATTATCCTCCTCGACTTGAGCTGTTTGTCGATCGCCTGGATCATAGCTTTTGCTCGTTCCCTATCACTCTGTCTCCATATTGTCTGTGGTAGATATTCCATCCTAATCCCTTTCAGACGATCATTAAGAGCAGTTCGAACATCATCGAGTGTACCGTCACTAAACTTGTGGAGTTCATCAATACGCATCAACTTGTTCTTCTTGTCTTTGTTCTGATAGATGAAGCCTCTGGGATTAGAATATGTTGTATAGGCATCCCTGCGTTTGAGATCAGATCTGTACGTATCCGGCTTTGTGATGTTGAGCTTCTTTTGGTAACTCTCGACACCTAACTGAAGATCTTCAACACACCTTTGGATGACAATACTTCTTGTAAACATCCTCAAAGAGACACCAAAAGCTAGACGATCTTCAACATTGAGATTTGTCAGCTTGCCTTGAACAAGAAGAATCAGCATGTCTTCGATGTCTTGAAGGCGAAGCCGTTTGAAGTCTCCTTCCTTGAATGTATATAGCTTGTCATCATATCTATAAACGGTGATCCAATCCTAATGTTTGTAGCCGTGCCATTCGAAAATTTGAAGCTTCGTGACAACAATGATTCTATGTTTGGAGTAGACATCACGAGCAGATTCCCTGTTAGCACCAAATCCATAGAATTGTTGACGTTTGCATCCCTAATGAGAAATTCCCCAGAGTGCATGTTTGTTGTAGTTGACCAACACTTCACTCCATATTGTATTGGGGACCAAATCTTCAATCCATTTGATATGACCATAATCTGCAACCTGGGTCTTTGTAATGGAAGTTGCATAAGTACGGCTTGAGACACCGCCAGATAGATACGCAAGGTCGTTATTGATGAAGTAATCAAACGGAATGACTTGACGACCGCGAGAGTTAGGTATCAATGGTAGTGGCTTTTGCAGATCATGAGGATATTGTTGACCTTCGGGGTTGTTCCAATCAGTTGATACGTGGTTGCCTTGTAGACTTCTTCAAAGAAGAATTCTAGCTCAACCAAACTCTTGCATGTACCCTTCATTAGCTTAAATGTTGGACCGGATAATAATTCATATGTTAGAGTATCAACTTTGAGCTGATTCATCATAAATACTGAGAAGTCCAAAGGAGTATCCATTGGCTCATCAAATGATTCACGAGGACCTTCTTCCCGAGCTAGATTGCTTAACCAAGGTTGAACTGGTCCATGATCAATAGGCAAAGTCTTATTCCAATCACGACCGAGAAATGGAAGTCTAGTGGATTTCTAAAACCAATCAGAAGGCTGAGGGGTCTCATCAACTGGTTGATCTTCAGTAGCTCCAGTTTTGAACTCTTGATGTGCGGTTTCTTCCAAATCCTTGGTGGTGTGCATTGGCTCCTCTGCATGAGTAGACTCGCCAACAGATTTGTGAGGAGATGTGGACCCTTCAGTTGACTTGGGTGTCTTTTCCTTTGGTGTACTGGTTGACTCGGGTTCTTTTCCAGCTCGTCTTCTCTTGGACCCCCGGTTTGATCCAGCGAAGGGTTCTTCGTCTTTATCCTCATCATCTCTGTGTCTTTTGAACGAGACAGTATCACCATAAGTGTCAAGAATGAGCTTGTCACTTTCGTAAGCTTCAACCAATGCCTTGTAGAGATTCTTTTGTTCATTAGATCTGTGAATTGACTTATTGCTCTCCATCTTTTCAATGAGAATCTTCTTCAGTTCTAATTCAGATAGGTTGGCAGCTATAGCAAGAGATGTCTTGGATTCAGTAGATGAACGAGTCATAACCTCAGCTTTGAGTTGTTTGTTTACCGACTTCTCAATTCTTGGCAACATCTTGGAGACTTGTGCCTTAACTTGTTGTTTGACTTGGTCCTTGATTATTTTCTTTATGTTTTTATCAAGTGAATTGAGGAAGGCTTTATTTTCGGCTAGAGGTTCATCTCTGAGTTTATTTGATTGTAACTGAACAGCAGTTTTGACAGCTTCATTTATTTTGTTTGCAAGGTATGCATCAACAATGCCGAGAAAAGAAGAAACTGCTTCAGCAAATTGATTCGTTTGCTTGAACTCAGAGAAGTCAGTTTCCAAAGTTTTAAGTCTATGGTCGAACCCGAATAAAGAACCGAAGTTTGGAAGGTCTTGAAGAGAAGTACTTGGAGCTGTTGTTGGTATTGGAAATGGTATTTGTTGCATATGTGTGATAAGAGGAGTGGGTGGTGGAGGAAGAGTTGTTGCAAACACAAGAGGTGGCTCAACAAGAGTTGTGACAGGAACATCTACCAGTGAAGTTTCCTCATTGTTAAATATTGAGTCAATACCTGTATATGGTCTAGGGTTGAGCATGTTAGACACGAAGCCAGATGACACATAAGAACTCTGCTGTTGACCTTCAGGATTGATCGGAGCAGTGAGTATCATATGAGTATTTTCTGTTTCCTGAGTTGCTTGAACATTAGGCAATAGAGCATCCGTCATCACAGTGTCTCATCCCTCCAGATTAACGTTCATGTCCCTGTATAGCTCATTTGCTTCATCCTCTTCATGTGTCGCCTCTTCAACCATCTCTTCTTCCTCAGTATTCGCTCCTTGAACTTCTTTATCACTGTTATCATCATCTGTTGATTCATCATGAGAAGGTGTTTGAACCCTAGGATCAAAGCTATCTTCTTCATTTACTTCTTCATGCCTTGCTTCATCATCATGAGTTAAAAAGTTGGGATGAACAAATTCTTCACCATCATTGTCAAATTTAGTCCGTTCATCATCATCGTCATCATCGTGTTCACTCACATTCACTTCATCATCATCATCTTCTTCACTTGACTTCCAAGAGATTTGCTCATCATCAGATTCATATTCAGGTACATCGGGAAACCCTGGTGTAATACCAGTTCCTTCATGTGCACCAGAACCGCTGGGTTGAGAGATGTGAAGTTGTGTTTTGCTTCTTTCAATGGCCAGTTTCATTTGTTCAGCCTCAGTCAATGCTATGTC
>BQNB010163138.1:0-14476 GCA_026074375.1 Tanacetum coccineum | reverse complement strand
GCTTCCTGATAAACTCCGTGGAATTCATAGCACATTCCATGTTTCGAATCTCAAGAAATGTATGGCGGATGAAAACTTGGTTATCCCACTTGAAGTGATCCAACTTGATGACAAATTGCACTTTATTGAAGAGCCAGTAGAAATCATGGACCGCGAAGTGAAGCAGCTCAAGCAAAGTCGAATTCCCATAGTCAAAGTTCGATGGAATTTAAGGCGAGGTCCAGAATATACTTGGGAACGAGAAGATTTCTTCAAAAGAAATTACCCTCATCTTTCCTCGAGTAATCAGAAGACAAGAAAGAGGAATCGAGCACCGGGACGACGCTCCCATAAGGAGGGGAGGATGTAACATTCCATATTTAAGGTCACTATTTATTCTGAGCTTTATTTCTATTTTCATTTTTAAGCAAAGTCATTAATTTTACGTTTACCCGATTTGGTAGGAATTTCCCGTTCTCAGCTTTAAGTGAGCCGTATTTAGGAATCTATTCTGTCTTCGTGCCTTAAGTGGTTTAATATTCTCATAATACTCCCCGATGATTATAATTTATATCATTGTCATTTTCTGTTGTGTTTCGCGTTTACGTAAATTTCTTGCTTAAAACTCGCGTTTTATCTTAAACCTTACTTTTTATTTAACCAAACTTTACACTATACTTTTAATTAAATCACAACAATAAAAATCAAAAAAATATATATTATTTTCATAATATTAGGCCTATGGCCGGTTATACACTCCCACACACAAACACAATTACACTTTTACATTTCCTATAAACCCCATCATTTTTCTCTTCTCCCCATTCATGCAAATCTCAAAAATCTCTTCCTCCTCCTTACTCCTTCTTGCTGCCGTACACCATTCTACCACCACCACCACTCTCACAAAAACTTTCTACTCATTTTTTTCATCTTATCATCATCCTTGAGTTGCTTGCAAAGTTTGGTAGATTTTTTTGAAGTTTTGAAGAAGTTATTGAAGTTTTAATGGAAGGTTTAAATCAAGACTAGGTTGGATCTTGGACTATTGTTATTTAGGGTGTATTGAACCCTTGTGAGTCAAGATTTAGGGTGTTGGAGTGGGTCTAACTCAGCCCCTAACAAGAAGGAAGTGTTTGTTGGTTTTGATTTTCTTGTCTAAATCATTTTCTAGTAAGGTTACTTCTGGATCTTTGATTTTTCTTTTACTTTTAATCCATGAAAATGGATGTTTAATTCTGGAAATTCATGTTTATATGATGTATGAGTTGTGTTTAAGAGCTTGGTATGGCATTTAATGTGATTGGTTAGAGTTAGGATTGATGTTTGGATGGGTTTTAGAGTAAATATTTGGGACTGTTTTGAAACAGTAACAAAAACGTGTTATAGCAGAAATAATTTGGCTTGGTGCCTTTGATTAAATTACATGTCTGGATAGATATATATCTTGGCATCATAGGATAGTTGGATGCCCAACCAACTCATTGGGATGAGGGAGTTATGGTTAAAATAAGAAAATAGGTCAAATCTGGACCTATGATTAGAAAACGAGTTAAAATCAAGGTTTTTTCACTAAAAGTTAGGTTTTAAAGATTGGGTCAGTGGTAGACATCATAAGGAAGCTATATCATTTGGCCTCACCTTCATTGCTTTCATGGTTTAGGAATTATGGCCATTTCCGTAAAGGGTAAAAATTTTGGAAACTTTCTGTTTTGGGTAACCAGGGGTAAAATAGTCCTTTCACATAGTTCTGAAACTTTGTAGATTACGAGTCTTACATTTTTGGAAACTAGACACAAAGATATTTCCAGCGAAAGCCTCACATTTAGAACATTTGTGAGCTAGGAGATATGAGTCCATGAAGTCAAGTTAAAATCAGAAACTGAGTTTTTACGTCTAGTCTCAAAATTTAAAAACGTATAGTACACTTTGATAAAATAAGAATTAAAAGCCGAAACTTAGTAGGTGTTTATTTACCTATAAGACCAGATCACAAGTCATTTTGGGATTAAAAAGGACTTGGGGAAGTTCTAGTGGAATGCCATGCTTATCTCGGAAACACATCTCATGATCACTTGTTTAATTTTTACGTATTGTTTCTTTCTACGTACTAAGTCGCGTCACGTCTTTTAGGAGGTGCTTAGGAGTACTTCCCGCTCGTTCGAGACTCGTCATACTTCTGATCTAATTGTTCTCTCGGTGAGTTCATAGCCTCGCCTTTCTACTTATAAATGTTTTTATAAACCCCGCGAGGGAGATACATGCTAGTTTTATAAATTGAACACAAGTGATTTTCGGTATGCTGGTCCCGATTGTGAACTAATTGCATAAGTACCTATTGCAGAAAGGCCCCCTAATTTCATGCACTGTTAATTACCTATGATGGGTGAGCGCTAGTACATTAAGTAGATCTATTGGGCCGTGACTGCCCTGTCTGGGGTTGTGACATCCATGGCGCGATCACCCCTAAAGGACATTTTGTATTGAGAATTTCTTTAGGTATATTGCAATATTACCTAGTTGTGGGGCAATTGATTACATATTTATAATATGTTGGTTAATGTTTCAGTGGCATGAGCTTAATGCATTAGTGATTATAACTTGTTTGATCCACAAGTTTTTGATTATTAAAAATACTTGTGTTCACTCTTTATTTCATATAAACTCTATGGATTCACTCAAAGTTTTCGTTGACTTTTTAGCATGTTTTATCTCAGGTAATCAGGGTTGATGGCTTGGAGTGGCGAATGGAGTTTAGCGTGAAATGTTTTGACTAAACTTGTTTTGGTTCCATTCAAGAAAAACACTTTGTGTTATGTTTTTTAAAAATTATGTTATGATGTCGTATGGTGACGATCTTGTGGACAAATTTTCGACTCTAATCTTACATGAATGGGACAATGTTATGTTTTAAACGTCTCTTTTGATTCGTTCTTTATATTCTTACGTGGTTGTGCTATGACTTAACACCCAAACTGTTGGTTCCGCTGCGAGATGAATTTAGGGGTGTTAAAAAAAGCTAATTCAAATGATCAAGATTCATACTGACAAGAATGTTGCAGATTTGCATACAAAAGAATTTGATGTAAGTAGATTTGAATATCTGATTGTCAGTATTGGAATGTTAAATCTTTAAAGTCTTGATTATGAAAATGGTGAGAATAAAAACAGAAAGAGAGATGTGTGATAAAAACAAATAGAGTGATTTGGTGAGTAAAAGAATTGAGAGAATTTATGAGCTAAAAAATAGAAAGAGAGTTGAATATAGCAAAAACAAACAGAGAGAATTGTGAGCTAAAAGAATTGAGAGAAATTAAAAACAGACCGGGGAATTATGAGCTAAAAGAATTGAGAGAAATCAAAAACAGACATAGAGAATTGTAAGCTAAAAGAATTGAGAGAAATAAAAAATAGACAAAGAGAATTGTGAGCTAAAAGAATTGAGAGAAACCAAAACCAAACAGAGAGAATTTGTAAGTTAAAATATTAATTTGATGATGGAAATGCTGATTAGAAAGGAATTGGAGTTAATGTTGGTGATTCAAAATTAATGCTTCTAGGCATAAACTTACTGTTGCTAGAGAAAGTTAATGCTGCTAGGCATAACTTACTAGTGTTGGTTGTAAGTTAATGCTGCTAGGCTTAATTTACTACTGAGTTACTACTGCTGGGTTACTTACTATTGCTAGTTGAAAGTTAATGCTGTTAGGCATAACTTACAACTGCTGGTGAACATTAATGCTGTTGAGGGTAGTTTCATAAATACTTCGATTAAGGGTTTCATTCAATCATTTAATCGATTTCAATCTTTCATATACTCTCTAATCATTAACCCTAACTCAATTTCATCATTTATCATCAAAACCTAACACAATGAAGACCCTACAATTTGCTGATAGTCATAATTTAGTCTTGTTTTTGACTAAATCTGCTGAAAGTGAAGGATTTGAGCAGATAGTGGATTTTCTGAATGCAAGTTTGATAAAGTATGCTTTAACCGTCAATCCTACTATATATACATTGTGCATTGAATAGTTTTGGTCTATTGCAAAGGCAAAAATGGTTAATGGGGAAGTTCAGTTACAAGCCCTAGTAGATGGGAAGAAGATTGTTGTTACTAAAGCATCTGTAAGAAGAGATCTTCAACTCGAAGATGCTAATGGTGTTGATTGTCTGCCAAATGCTACAATTTTTGAACAGCTTACACTCATGGGGTATGAAAAACTTTCACAGAAGCTTATATTTTATAAGGCTTTCTTCTCTCCCCAATGGAAGTTTCTTATTCATACTATTTTGCAATGTCTAAGTGCTAAGACTACTGCATGGAATGAATTTAGTAGCAATATAGCCTCTGCAATTATCTGTCTAGCCAATAACCAAAAGTTTAACTTTTCCTAGTATATTTTTGAAAGCATGATGAAGAACTTGAATGGTGCTGTCAAATTCTTGATGTATCCAAGATTTGTGCAAGTATTTTTGGATAATCAACTGGAAGGAATGATAAATCACAACAGAATTTATATTGCACCATCTCACACAAAGACGGTTTTTGCTAATATGAAGAGGCAAGGAAAGGACTTTTCTCGTAGAGTAACACCCTTGTTCTCAACTATGATGGTGCAAGCTCAACAGGAACTGGGTGAAGGTTCAGACATGCCAACTATTACTCAACCATCATCATCTCAACCCTAAAAGAAACATAAGCCAAGGAAGCCCAAGAAGAAGGCTACTCAGATACCTCAATCTAATGTTCCTAGTGAAAATCTGGTAGATGAGGCTGTTAATGAGGAGAATGACTCTAAACATTCCAATGATCCACTTCTTAGTGGTGAGGATAGACTAAAACTTGAGGAATTGATGGTACTATGTACCAACTTATAAAACATGGTTCTTGATTTGGAACACACAAAGACCACTCAGGCACTGGAGATTGACAACTTAAAAAGGAGGGTCAAAAATCTTGAGAAGAAACAAAGGTCAAGAACTCACGGGCTTAGAAGATTGTACAAGGTTGGTTTAAGTGCTAGGGTTGTCTCTTTTGAGGATGAAGGTTTGGGTGAGGAGGATGCATCCAAACAGGGGAGGAAAATTCATGATATTGATGCTGATGAAGACATCACCCTAGAGAATGTTTATGATGAAGATATATTTGATACATGTGTTTTTAATGATGAAGAAGTGTTTACAAGATAGGATATGGCTGAAAAGGAACTTAGTACTATTGATCCAATTACTACTGCTGGTGAAATAGTTACTACTGCTAATGTTGAAGTTAGTACTGCCAGTCCAACTACAACTATGATAACTACTGTTGAACTTACTTTGGCTCAAACACTGGCATAGTTGAAGAGTGCAAGACCCAAGACAAAAGGGGTTATTATGCAAGAGCCAAGTGAAACAACAACAACAAAAGCAACAATTCCTTCAAAGGACAAGGGTAAAGGTATAATGGTTGAAGAACCTTTGAAGATGAAGAAGAAAGATTAAGTCCTCTTTGATGAACAAGAAGCTATAAGGCTACAATCTCAATTTGATGAGGAAGAGAGGATTGCAAGAGAAAAAGAAGAAGACAATGCTGCATTAATTGCATAATGGATTGATATTCAGGATAAGGTTGAGACTGACTATGAATTAGCTCAACTGCTGCAAGCAGAGGAACAAGAAGAGTTGACAATTAAAGAAAAGTCTAAACTATTTTAACAACTCTTGGAGAAAAGGAATAAGCACTTTGCAGCCAAGAGAGTAGAAGAAAGGAGAATTTGACCACCCATAAAAGCTTAACAAAGGAGTATAATGTGTACCTATCTGAAAAACATGACAGGATGGAAGCCCAAAGATTTGAAGACTAAGTCCTTTGCCAATGTTCAAGAGTTATTTGATAAAGAAATGAAAAGGGTAAACACATTTGTTGATATGAATACAAAATTGGTGGGAGGTAGTGAAGTAAGAGAAGAAGGCAGTAAGACAAGAGTGTGATGAGCTAGAACAAGAGCCTTCAAAGAAACAAAAGATAGAAGATGATAAAGAAACAGCTAAGCTTCAAAGTATGATGGAAGTCATTTCTGGTAAAGAGGAAGTGGCAATTGATGCTATACCTTTAGCTACTAAGCCTCCAAGCATTGTTGATTGGAAGATCATTAAAGAAGGAAAGATTGGCTACTATCAAATAATAAGAGCTGATGGAAATTCAAAGAGGTACTCATCAATGATTCAGATGCTTAAAAGTTTTGATAGAGAAGATTTGGAAACTTTGTGGAAATTAGTAATAGCTAAGCATGGATCTACAAGACCAGAAGAAGGATATGAGAGAGTACTATAGGGTGATCTAAAGACAATGTTTAAGCATAATATAGAAGATACAATGTGGAGGAATCTACTTGGAAACAACATGTTGTTTTAGAAATTATTTGATTCTTGTGGAGTACACTTTGTGAGGTTTCAAGACATGCATATCTTTATGTTGGTTGAGAAGAGATATCCCCTTACACCAACAACAATTACACAGATGCTGAATAGGAAGCTTCAAACTGATCTTTGCAATGAAATGTGTTATTAGCATCTTAAGCTTATAATAAAGCAGCTCAAGAATCAATGAAGTGTTTGGAAGCATCCTCCTGGTGTTTATGAAGCTTTTAATAAAGAAACTTGATGATTTTGAAGATAAATATCAAGTTTAGGGGAGGATTGATGGGATTAAAATCCTTCTTGAAGTTACTGCTATTAAGTTAGTGTTGCTGGTACAAAAGTTACTATTGTTGGTGCTGAAAGATTACAACTGCTGAAAGGATAAAGATTGCTCAGAGAAAAGATAAAGATTGCTTGTGGGATATGTATGAGATATTTTTGTAAAAGATACGTATAAGTTATCTGTTTAGAATATCATGATAACTTAGGAAAATATTGTAATCCCATTAGGACTCCTTGGTGTATAAAACGAGGACCTATGGTATTGAATTCTATGTATTAGTATTAAATTATCAAATTAAGTCATTCATAGAACTGTCATAGCTTTAAGGTTTTGTAAGTGTTCATATCATATTGAGGCTAAAAGTTTGGTAAACTGTTTGTTATTGATCTTATTCTTTATTGTTTCATTGAAATTCTTCTTAGTATCATTGACTAGATTCCGCATAGTCTTTGATATTCATAATCAAAGTTTCTATCATAGTTGTTTTGAATTTATTCAATACAACGTAGCCTTATACAAGCTAAGCAAGATCTATTCTATTAGGATCAATAGGATTTCTTGGAGTAGGGACCATGCTTGATATCTTCTAGAATATTATATTGATTCCATATTTTGAATACGGCGTATTGAGTCTATCTGGATACGACGTATTGAGCTTTATTCTTCTGTGGTCTTTGGTGAGTGCAGGCGCATATACGCCGTATCTTCCTTGATGGATACAGTGTATTGGTCTTCAGAATAGTAATCTTCAAAATATCTTCATTTAAACTCCATAATGCGCGCCTTTTGCTAACTTTCACCAATTACTCCATAGTTGCTGCAATTCTCAAATATAAATGATTAAGTAATAATTCTTTGCAATAATTATACAAAATGGGTTAATAACATGGGATAAATGATGCTATAAAATAGACATTATTTGATGTTATCAGTCTAACATTTCATCTTCTCCATCGTATGATTCGGGATAGAATCTACAGAAGAACGTCTCAACAAGTTCCTTCCAAGTGGTGATTTTTCCATCCCCCTCACTAATCCACCATTCTTTAGAATCATCGGCCAACGAGAGAGGAAAGACTTTCATTCGTAGTTGATGGGAATCCACGCCAGGAACGTAGATCAAATCAACCATTTTAAGTACCTTAGCAATGTGATCCACCACGTTTTCATTATTCCGTGATATATGTTCTTTCTTAATTCCACCAAAAATTCTTTGTTGAGTTCAATGTTTATGTCGTTACTCGTGATAGAAAGATTTGATTCAGTTGGAGCTTTTTCCATATTATCATATAGAATTGGTTCAGCCATGACTTCTTATAGTTCCTTCTTCAATCAAATAGCTCTGATAAGTTCTTCCTGTAACAAGGGTAAAATATAAGTAGGATTTGCTCTGAAGAAAGATAAAAAAAATTAGCATGAAAATCAAATATAAAAACTTAGGTTCTGATTCTGTTCCAAATGATCGATACGCCATATCCAATGGAAGTGGATACGCCGTATTAATCAGTTGAATCAATATGTTGTATTGGACAAAAAGTTGGATACTCCGTATCCGATGGAAGTGGATAGGCCGTATCGAGTTATCGACCAGCATAGTGTATTAGAAAAAAATTAAATTAAACACACAAATATATAAGCGATCAATTAAACGAACAAATATACAAAATATACAGAATATACAAGAATATACACTAATCTAATTAACACTACTCCTAAGGGTTAGATCTAATCTAAAAACCAAAATATAAAATAAAAATCAAGATTAATTTTCACTCCCCGGCAACGGCGCTAAAAACTTGATGTGTCGTTGTGTGGTATTTATTTATGATAGTTCAAGTTTTAAATTTATATTTTGCCGACTTAATCAAAAATAACACTTTAACGGGCAGTGTACCCGGTCGGTGGTAGATTCATAGTAAGTAAGGTGTCGAACACTTGAAGTGAGGTTAAATCTCTTAATTTATTTATATTTTGGTTTAACTAATCTAAGTTAATTCTAATCTAAGTCAAACCTATGCTAATCCTATGTTAGTACCAATCCTAATCCTAACTGGTAAAAGGGAGTTTCAGCCTGAGAGACTGGCACGGGTTTGGTTGGTGACTACAATCAAATCAAGACACTTTAACCCACGCAAGCAAATTAACAGAAGATAAAAGAGCGGTTGATCCTTATGATAGAAAACTGTATTAGCCATTATTAATCCGATTAGAACTTTGGTTTGTTTATTCAGTGCAATGATTACTTATCTCGAAGAGGTATATCATTCTTAGACTTAGGCGGGACTTCATCCCAAGACCTAGACACATTAATTCTGTCATAATTAAAGCATCCGCATAAAGCATCCTTATTACTTGATTATAATCTATCTTAGGGATTAAAGCAATGCTGATCTTGTTAAACTCTAGCTCATAGAGACTTTACCCACTTATTGCTTAATGGTAATTTATACACTAGTAGTCCACTTCTCCAACTATCCAATGGAATTAGAACATTACTTGTTGAATTATCTAGATTCACCTACCAGTCAACATGTTCAATAAACCAAAGGCAATTTCCGTTAACTAGTTAAGACAGAAGCGTATCCTTAACACAATTTTAGAAGGACAATACTTGTGATCCTATGAATCTAGATGTATAAACTACTATATGGAGAGTTATCCTGGCATCTAGATTACTTGGTCCGTATCACTAGATCCAGTTGAATGATAGGTCGCATACAAAAGCACGTAAACAAGTATAAATTAATAAACATAAACAAGCATGCAATGATAAATTAAGCAATCGAGACATAAACAAAACCAAACATTCAGATCTTTAAAATAATGGCTAATACCCAAAGGTATTAGCCTTCAAACATCATAATTAATAAAAGATTAATTGTTTTAGCCAAGGTAAACTAACCGAGTTAACGAATGATACCAAAAACTGAACGATTACAAAAGTATAAGAAGTTACACATTGTCTTCTATGGATTGGAATGCATTGCAAGACCTCTTCTGCTCTTTTTCTCCTCTGAAAATCAACTTTTATGGTTTAGGTATCGAGAATATGATTTAACACACTTAAAACTCATTTTTGAGTTTTGTATTTATAGGGTTTGGAAGTCGGTTCGATACGGCGTATCCAAGGGATTGGATATGGCGTATTGGAGTTTATTGGAGTAGAGACCATGTTTGATATCTTCCAGAATATTCACATACTATATCTTGAATACGGCATAGATATAACGTATTGATCTTCTTTCCTTTGTGGTCTTTGGTGAGTGCAGGCACGGATATGTCGTATCTTCCTTGATGGATACGACGTATTGGTCTTCAGAATAGTAATCTTCAAAATATCTTCATTTAAGCTCCAAAATGCGTGCCTTTTGCTAATATTTACCAAGTACTCCATAATTACTGCAATTCTCAAATATAAACGATTAAGTAACAATTCTTTGCAATAATTATATAAAATGGGTTAAATACATGGGATAAATGATGCTAAAAAATAGACGTTATTTGATGTCATCAAACACCAAAAATAGTTACACCGTAACAAAAATTAAGCAGGTACGAAGATCAAAGACAAGGTTACAGCGTAACACCATATCTAGTTACGCCGTAACCATATATTTTAAAGGAAATCTTGACAAATTTAGAGTTACGGTATAACACCCTATCCAGTTACGCCGTAACCATGAAGATCCACAAATAAGGAATGAAGATCACGTACATATGGACATTATTTGAAGGTTACGGCATAACACCATATCTGGTTATGTCGTAACAACTGCTTAAATATGAAATGCCATGTATGATGGTTACGGTGTAACACCTTTATTGGTTGCGTCGTAACAAGTTCAATACCTATAAATAGAGGCCTCATTCAAGCTATTCCGACATCACTTCCTCCATAACCAATTAGAGAGGCGACAAAGGCTTCCAATCTTCGAAGAATTCCACCTGGAGTCTAAAAGAGATCACACTTTACTTACTTTTTGTATTTAATCATTCAAATATGAATACTGTAAGAATTGTGAGTTTTTAATCTATGATTTCTTCTATTTCTTGCTATGTTTCCGTTACCATGAGCGGCTAAGCACTTAAAGTCTGGCCTAGTTATGTAATTATTGTTGTTATGATTATTTCCTGTTAGATTATGGTTTCATTAGATATTCCTTGACTATCGAGTAACCCTGGGTTTTGGTAGTACAGGTGGTTTGGACCTAGCTTGCCCCATAATTAGATTATCTCGTCAATATGGGATCTAATGGGTACTAGAGAGGATCACTAACTCCTTACCTGGTGTAGGAACTAACCGGTCACTGTACTTATCTCTTAATATACTTAAAAAGCACAGGAACTCTTCTAAAGAAGGTTAATAATCTTTCTAGATTATTATATATGTTTCAGGAATAGTTGGGATTAATCACTACAACCTAGATAACCTACCTCCTAAATGATTTGGGACTGATTCGGAATCGCAGGAAGTATAGGATAGACAATATATGCACATTCAAGTCTATCGACCTTAGAAACCACTAATGAAACCATAGTTTAACATTGCACAGGAAAGCGTTTTCATAACAGCAGTAATGAAGTAACTAAGTTAGCACATTTTCTCTCTTGATATCTCCAACTCTTTTACTTTCAGTTATTTATTTTATTGTTATTTTTAATTCCTTCCAATTTAAATCAAAAACCATTTTAAAAACGTGACATTTCAAATTAAAACTAATTACAACTTAGCTCTTGGGACTACCTCTGATTTACCATTCTATACTACCCACGATCGGGTTTTCTATCTATTAGTGCGTGGTTAGATAGATCAAGTTTTATAAATTTAAAACTTGGTAAAAAAATATATTTTAAAATAAAATACGCATCAGTTTTCCCTTAATTTTCCTTATTTTCTATATTTATCAGTTCTTACATTGAGAGCAATGTTCAACTTAGGTGTGGAGGAGAGCCAAATAGGAAAAATTAAAATATCCCTCCATGTTTTCCCTGTAATCTTGCCACATTTTAACTGATATTTTAAAATAAAAATTAATATATGTTTTCTTCCAAAATTAAAATATGTATACACTTAGTAAGGAAAATCTTACTCGGGTTGATATCATAACTAGCACAAAATTCAGTCCACTAAATTGTAAGGTATACTCTAGCCTTTGATGCATATCTTTTGCACATTTTATGAGAGTGCCGATAATTTAGTAGCTTCAAAACTTGTGCTTGATCATCATTTACTAGACCGCAGTGAGGTTAATTTATAGGCAATATTATACGATAAGAGGTGATGCGGTCGTCGTAAGACTTCAACAAGAAGTTTTGCAACTACCTAGGTAGATGTAACATTTCTCATTTTCAGGTTATTTACAACTTTAATAAATTTCATTATTTATTTTTAGAGTTTTACGCGTTCGCTTTTAATTATTAACTTATAGTTAAATCGCGTAAACTAAAAATCAACGTTCAATGTAAACGGACATCAAACAAATTAAAGTTTACATCAAGCAAGTGTTATATGATTATTAGGAGTATAATTTATAACTTTTTGTAATTTATTTTTGTTGGTTACGTAAAACGCTTACGTTTCGCAATAAATTACATTCGGTCGTACCCGGAAGCACCTATACCTATCTACACTCAAACAAATACCCACGATTATACCCAATACCCAAAATTCACTTATTTTGCTTACCTATAACTCTTATAAACCGGACATAAAACATTTACACAAGAAATAAATCACTTAATCTCCACTAGCTCTTCCACCATTATCATAAGACTTACATAAGTTGTACTTTGACCCAAGTTGCTAGAAATTGTCCCATCTTGGTACCCTAGCACCCTTGTGAGCCGTGGCCTCCTCCTAGGGAGGAGGAGAGCTCTTTGCCTTTGTACTTAAAACCACTACTACACATGGTTTGGATTTAAGGTTGTTTAATGGTTTCCAAGATGCTATAAAAGGGCAAGCCTTATGTCAACAAGTTCATACTCTTCCCATTTACAAGAAAAACATATTATCCTCTCTTTTTTTTGATCAAAACCCACGGCACAACTTTGGGAGATTAGGGTTTCATTTTAATTTTTCATTCAAGGCATTCCAAGTATTCAAGTGTTCATTCCAAGGTTACCTAAGGTTACTCAAGGTGTTAACAAGCTTGGATTCGGGTTTAACAAGGAATTATCAAGAAAACATATTTAGGGTTTTCTTGATTAGGGTTTTGATTTTGAAGGCTTGGTTAGGGTTTACATCTTGTGTTCATCATCCTACTTGTCTTCTATAAGGTCTATTTAAAGTATTCAATGTTCATTCATTCATTTCCTATTGTATACATACTTGTTGCATAAGTTAATCACCACCTAGATTCATTTTTAAGTTATATAAAGTGTTTGATGATTTCATATGGACAAATGACATGAACATTTAGAGGACTAAATACATGTAAGATATACGGTACAACACTTGGTGAAATTATGGTGCAAGGTCTTTAAACAAAAATGAATACAAACTAACTTTATTAATTGAAAACCCTAATTATATCTTTATACATACTATTGGAATTCGAACCATAAGCCCTACATTTTATATTTTATAAAAATAGTACTCTTTACAAGGATCGTGAGCATGTAAGGAACTCGAAAAACGGAATTATAACGAACAAGTTACGGATTTTACAAGTTATATATAATTAACTTTATAAAAACAATTTTATAAACTGTGATGAACAGTAAAGTTACTGTTCATCAGAGGTAAAAATTCCATAAATATAATATTTTGATAAAATTCCTTAATACGAACCCACGGACATAAAGAACTCGAAAAACGGAATTATAACGAACAAGTTACGTATTTTACAAGTTGTATATAATTAATTTTATAAAAACAAACTGTTATGAACAGTGAATGTTACTGTTCATCAGGGATATAAATTCTAGGGATTTAGCCGTACAATAGCAACGTACTTTCGATTTTGTTCCATCTTGGTACGTGAACTTTTTTTTGTTCCACTTAATGTAACGAACTTTCATGTTTTGTGTTACTTTGCACCAACTTGGATAGGCAACCGGATAAAAAGTTTGATTACCGGCTAATAGTCTACGTGGCACGTGAACTTTTTTTCTAATGTTCCGTTTTAGTACGTGAACTTTTTTTCTATAAAAATGTTTAATACTTTGTTTAAAAACACGAGAATTATTATAAACATTTTTTTTGCTCCGTTAAAATTTTATAAACTGATTTTTTAAAAGGGCAAATCGCATAAAAAATTTTCGAAATTTAAATTATTAAATTTTTTTTCAAAATTAAATTTTTTTTTGAAATTAATTTTTTTTTAAAAATTTGGTTAAAATTTTTTTTCAAAATTAAAATTTTTTTAGAAATTAAAATTTTTTATTTTTTTCAAAATTAATTTTTTTTAAAAAAAGTTAAAAAAAAAAAATTTAAAATTTTGGTTAAAATTTTTTAAATTTTTTTTCAAAATTAAATTTTTTTTTCTTAATTAATTTTTTTTTTAAATTAAAAATTTGGTTAAAATTTTTTAATTTTTTTTTTCAAAATTAAAATTTTTTTAGAAATTAAAATTTTTTATTTTTTTCAAAATTAAATTTTTTTTCAAAATAAATTTTTTTTTCGTAATTAAATTTTTTTTCGAAATTAAATTTTTTAAAAAAAATTAAAAGTTTTTTATAAAAAAAATTTGGATAAAATTTGTTTCAAAATTAATTTCTTTTTCGAAATTAATTTTTTTTTCAAAATTAAATTACGTATAAAATTAATTAGAAAACAACCGTTAGTATAAAGGACTAACGGTTAGTATA
>BQNB010163137.1:2867-14476 GCA_026074375.1 Tanacetum coccineum | reverse complement strand
ACATAATAAGCAGTACTTTAATATCACTAACAGTACTTCGTTATCTGTCAGCAGTACTTTACAATATTTCCTAACAATATGGTTGCTAATGTCATGTCATAAATGGAGTATAAGTATTGTACACTTGTTGGTTATGTATAAAAAGTATATGGAAAACTAGTTAACTAAAAGTTACTTAAGAAAGTTTATGAATTAAAGGTGTTGTTAATAACTTGTTATCATGGACACTTGGACAAAATATGAACTAATGGACTGTATAATATATAAGACTTATGATATAAAGTGATATAAAGGACTTGCGGTATTTTATTTAGTTGAAAAGTAAATAAAACAAGTTATATAAATAAGTATACATAATTATTAAAAAGGGACTGTTTTGGGTCAGAATTTTAATCAGCCATTTTATATTTTATAAAAATACTACGTCCCATGACGATTCCAAAGAGGTAAGAAACTCGAAAAACCGATTTATAACGAAGAAGATACGACGATTACAAGTTTACGATAATTAATATTTTTATAAAAAGTTACTGTTTCATCAGGAATATTTATTTTTGGAAAACATCATAAATAAGTAGAAATTTTAATTACAAGAACGTGCTCGAAAGAATCACTAAGAACGGAGTTAAAACGAGTAAGATGTGACGTTTCAAAGTTATCGAACATTATTTATAAAAGCTGAAAAACCGTAAATGCTTCAGCAACTACTGAAACTCAGTTTTGAGGACCTTCGGGTCCGATTGAGCCGAAGTGTAAAACTACAAAGTTGTTCGGAACAACATTTTATATAAACCTGCCGATTTTCATAATTTTCGAATGTACAGTTTGTAAACTAGACACTTTTCCTTACATGAATAGTGTTGGTTCGTTTTTAATAAAAATTTTGCGAAACATTTTAGAAACACATATATAATATTTATACATTTTTTTAAGTTTATAAATATTATTTTACATGATGATTAAACTACTTATACGATAACATTATACGAATCATAAAAACGTTAAATCAAGTGTTTTTAACAAATAAATAAATTATTGGACAAGTATACTATTTTATTTTACGAGTACAAATACATGGTTATTATTTAACAAATGCGATTTAAATATTGTTCCATTCTTTTTAAATTAAACAAAAAGTTCTCATTTTTTCACTCGACTTAATCTTCGCTTCACTTCTGAGGTGAGTTCATAGCCCCACCTTTTCTCTTTTAATGGTTTTCATAAACTATTTTCGGGGTGAGAATACATGCTCATTTTATTATTGATTTCTACTACATAAGCGTTATGTGACTATTTTTATCAAAGCTTGATTTGTTTACTACATGATTTGAGATCGTTGAATACCTATATTTGAAACCGTGAATTTTGAACAACATGATTGTTTTACCTTGGACACAAGTGTTTTCTAAAATTGTATGCTATCCAGATTACTGCCTAATTATTATTGCCTAAGTTACCATAGTGCCATCTAGGTCCCTAATATCATGGACCGTCAATTGTTATTATAGTGAGCGCTAGTATTGTGGATAGATCTATTGGGACTAACTGTTATCCCATGTATTTAATCCATTACACAACTATGTTCTATACCAAGATGCTAGAAAGTAAGAAATCTTAGAGAGAGAAAGTAGAGAGAGAAACAATTAGATTAGAGAGAAGTGGTGAGTTACAAGTGAAGTGAAATGTAACCAACACCCTTCACCAAGTGTGGTGAAGGGATATTTATACCCAAGGCACTTGGGCTTTCTAAAATGGGCCGGGCTTGGCATAACTTGGGCTTTGAGCCCGAAACACGGACAATATTAGATTACAATCCAAGCCCGTTGAACCCGACTAGCCTATTACAATACAAGACCTATTTTGACTTTCTAAGACCGATAACATTCTTGCTTGACTTAATATAATTAAGGCTAACACTTCTTGATTTTATTAAATCACTATTCGGATTTCCTAAATAATACTTTGAAATATTGTAACGCTACTTTTCTTCTGAAATATTTCTTAAATTATTTCAATACTGCTTTTACTTAAACCTATGAATTCACCAACATTATTGTTGACGTTTTGCATGTATTTTCTCAGGTTATTATTTTGCTAGCTGAGCATTGGGAGCATTTGAGTCGCGCAAATATATTTTTGAACGCTTAATAATTTGAGTACCATTAAATAAACATTTTGACAATGTTTTCTAATACATTACAAGTGAGACCTGTGTAACTCTGATCTTTTATTAAATTGAATGTGACATTTTATTAAACGTCTCTTTTGAGGTCGTTTTCTGTGACTTGTGCGTATGGACTATGAAGTAGCATCCTATAGTGGTATTCCACTGCGTTGTTGAAATTTTGGGGGTGTTACAGATTGATATCAGAGCTGAAGTCATAGAGAACTAGGTCGTTTTCAAATCCTAGACTATGACCATGTTTTTCAAAATTTAGAATCTCTCCTTGTTTTACCCGATATCCGCGCGCGCATGCTCTCTGATCCCCTATAAGCTTTTTTTACCTCTTTACTTCTATTACATGGGTAACGAGTATTTAATACTTGCTTATGATTTCGCTCTCTTACGTCTATCCTATGACATCTTACTATTTACCTTATATCGGTCAGTTATATAAATATTGACCACTCTGTTTTTCGCGTACTTCCTGATTTCTCATTTACTCTCTCGAACACCAATACTAGTTACTTTACCATTCGACTCCGAGTAGGAACACTCTTCTTATGCTTTTGAATCGCATATGTTGTTTCGTAATCTATCGTTTTGAAGGCTTTCAGTTGATGGGAGTACGACAATTAACTTGTCACCTCATACGTGACACCTTGGAGCACCTACCTTTAGAACACGACTCTTTACGTTTATTTTGTTGATTGAATAATTCTTTACGTTCATATCCATTCTCTTTGACTACTTCTATCTTGTTTGTTTCGGATATTCTTTATATTATTAATGATCAATCGCTTTACAAAACAATCTCGATGTCTAACCTATAAACCATTTTGTGTCACCCTAATGAGCTACTTCCCGGTTGACTTTATCAAACTATTTCATTTCGTTATAAAACTATTTGATATATTTCCACATCACACTATTTGAAGAAAAATTACATTGCTATCGTTGCCCCAAATGTATACATAGCCTAATCACCTATGTATATTTTGGTCATAGACTGATACCGATGCATTCAGAAGAACCATTTCAGGCTGAGAGTAGTTTACCTTAAAACCTACACCTCTTCATCAACACAAATCCGAAGAAATTTTCTGCATCCCTTCCCTCTGAACCCGTACCTTCTCAGGTGTTGCAACCTGAGAACTTAGGACAAGGCCTCTTCAACCCGAGGAGACTGTAACATTTCGTATTTTCAGGTCATCTTATGACGTCATTTATTTCGTCATTATTTCACTATTTATTTTTTTAGTCTCGTACGCGTTTACTCTTAATTCTTATTACATAATTAAATCGCGTAAGCTAAAAATCAACAACCGTAAACGGACACCAAACGAATTAAAGTTTTCGTCAAACAAGCAATATATTATTTTTACGAAAGTGATAATCTACTTTTTATATTTTATTTTATTTGTTGCGTAAAACGTTTACGTTTCGCAATTTAATACATTTAGGTATACCCGAAACCACCAAAACTTTTCTACGCTTCAACAAATAATCATTTTTATTTCTAATAATCAAAGTTTATAAAACTTTAACCACACTTACCAAATGAGATGCCTCATTTAAAATAAATAAGCAAGACATACACAACTTGCAATTATACTCTTTAATAATCAAAACTACATTTACATATTAACTTATACTTTCATATTTGCAAGTATTACTTTCTTTTGCACCAAATATTGCAAGTAAATATCTAGTTAGAAAACACATTCCAATGATTCATGAGTGTTCTCAAAGTTTCCCGAACAAAGACCATAAGACTATCTATGTTTTACTCTAAAGTTTCATTTGACTAGTCTATGGTATAAAATGCCTAAACTATGAATACACGTACAAGTAATATTTACCTCAAGGTGAAAAAACACAAAAACCTCTCCTGTCCTCCTAGGCTCACCGGCACAAAGTAACAGAAAATAAAACCACAAACCACCATAAACCACCCGTATAATTTTATTTACCTCATTTACAAACATCCCTACAACATATCTAAGATGTTCCTAGGTGATTAGAAGGTTTTGGTTTGAGGTTTACCAAGTGCATAGAAGTTGTTACTTATCACATCCTACTACACATCAAGGTGTATCGTAAAAACCTACATCATTTACTTTCATGATTTCATATGTATATAATGTTTATATGGCTCATCACCATTTAGGATACTTTTAAAATGGATTTTTTTGTGATCATACTTTTATGAACTTTTTCATATGTTATGTAGTTGATAATATCTTGATATAATGGGATTATAAGTATGGTATCATGTTTGTTAAAGTATAAAAAGTGTATATATAAACTAGTGAGTAAAGTTACATAAGAAAGTTTATGATTTAATAGCCTTGTTAAGGGACTATGTTGCTTAGACTCATGGGAACAAACCATATACCGAAGGACTCCTATTATATGTAAGAACATAGTAAGATAATAAGTAGGAAAAAATAAAACTTGTGGTATTTATTAAGTGAAAAATATAGAAAACAAGTTATAAAAATATGTGTACACCTAAAGATACAAAGGGGTTTTTGATTTCAAGATTTAGACAGTAGTTAACTCTTTATACAAAATATTAAGACCCATGACGATTCCAAAAAGGTAAGAAACTCAAAAAACGAATTAATCACAAAAAAGGTACGATAAATATACGTTTTACGTTAATATCGGATTTATAAAATAAATTTTATAAAAAGTTACTGTTCATCAGGATTATTTATTTTGGAAAACATCATTTGTATGATAAAGCTTTTAATTTTTTTTAGAACGGCAAATTATATTAAGAAACTAGCAAGGCGCTAGGAAAATTACAAAGATAAGGATCTAGGACATTTCATCTAAGAGATCCAATCAAAATTGTTTTTACACCTATTGGAGCACCAAGTAAAAGAGAGTAAAACAATCTCATCAAATAACATATCCATATGTGGTTGAGATGAGCCAAACAATGTCTGATTACGATACTTCCATATCACCCACCACATAACGTAAAAGACCCCTTCCAATATATCCTTAAAACCTATTAACCAATAGATTTTGATTGATGATTAGTGTGTGAAGATCAAGGTGTAATTAGTGTGTGTGTTTAGAGAGAGAATTACCTAACTTGCCTTTTGATTAAATGAAGTTGTTACATCTAACCATGGCATAAATTACTATTTATAGCCCTTGGTTAGCTTGTTGACTAAACTTTCCTTACTTAACATATTTAGTCCCTGCACTTTATAATAGTGCTTACAAGTAGAACATTTCTTTATTTCTAACATTCTCCCCCTAAATGATCTACTTGAAAACTATCCTTATTATCTTTTTGATGACGACTTCTTTCTATTACTTGAATACTTATATCAGAAGTATCCTGTCTTTTCTTTTACTTTGAAGCTGAAAAAACGAAAACGCTGAAGAATTCTTTATGAAAAGTTGAGGACAACCTTGTAAGCAAATCTCGCCTGATATACATTTTCTATCCCTATAGACAAGGATATATTTCTTTATCCTTAAGGTATCAACTCTACTCTCAACGTCAAAAATCAAGCATTCTCAAAAGCTAACTTTGATCCTTATTTTGCAACTTGGATCTTTAAAATAGCTTGTATGAAATCTTTAACTTTGAACTTGATCTTGAATGTAGATTTCAATCACATAATGTTGCTGACGAAAGATCTTGAGACATGATGATATTGATTGAGCATTTCTTTGTAAAAGACTTGAACACTTGACTTTTCACATGAATCTTCATAATCTTTAAGCTCTCCCTCAATCACATATCCATCTCTTGAATATTGAAGTAGTAAACTTTGATTGTCTGAAGATAATGTCGATATTCTTGAGAAGTAATTCCATGCAAATGTCGAACCGGCTATCTCGATCGATCTTTGAAGTTAATGAAACACTACAGCTTATTCAAAACACTTGATGAAGTAACCTCAATCTTGAATACGAATCTTATCTTCTTAATCAAACTACTTTTGCCATAACGATTTCCTTGATTCAATTTCTTTGCTAGAATCTTGATTTGTCCCATATATTCTTGCTTATATATTCTCCCCTTTCATATACTTGAATCGACCTTACGTTTCAAGCTTATATCTTCTCCCCCTCATGATGATTATGATCCATCATGAACATCATGATCATATAAGCTTCCAAAATAAGCTCCAGGTGAAGAATATCCTTTGAAGTCCATGAAATTGAAATCAAAATCTTTTCTTTTCTCTTTAAGAATCAAACATTCTCCCCTTTATAAACAAACATACTCCCCTAAAATAACCACAAACTTCCTCAAACCAACAAACTTGATCGCTATCATTCCCATGAAGGTTGAAAGAAACTTTTGTCATTATAAGATTCGTTGAAGTAGTCATGCTTATGAAAGGTAGAAATGTTGTTGTTGTATGTTGTAGAAGATGAAATGAAGAATTATCAGAGTAAGAACCATCTTCCACATTAACCATGAAGTTCATACATCACAAGATCATGCTTTGAAAATTTCCGATGAAACATTTGAAAAATATGATCAAATCAATTCTCGTGATAGGAGCGAAATATGATCATAAAATTCAAAAAGCAATGATCCGTGAACTTAGTGTTGTGTTACCCTGGTAAACACATAACCAATATATCACTTAGATTACTAATAACACGTATTTGAATCAGTAAACAATCTTTTCAATAGTGACCTAACGTTCAGACGTTTTCAATAATGTTTAGCACTTGGTAGATTTCCATTCAATCATTGTGAATACTAATTTATAGTATCACTCACTTCACTCCAGAATTTTCGGCAAGTCCGTAGACCATCAATGTCACAAAGACATATATCATTAGTACCTTTTGTATCAATTGATGTTTTAATACAAACATACTTTTGTGTCCCTAAATGATATTCATTGAATATCAAATTGGCTCTATACTCTTGTGCACTTTATAAGCAAGGACTGGGCAATTGTCCCTTTTATTCAATACCAACAATTTTTTTTTCTCAGAATGAGAAGGTCGATAGATTAGCGTTTTTTTTAATCTCCATGAGAATAAAACAAATATAACTTTTTTTGAAAGTATTTGAGTGGTGGAGGGGGGGGGGGGGGGTAGGGGCAGGAGGGGTTGTGTGTCATTTGCAGCACTGGGTCCATGATCCACTAAACTCTCAATACCAGAAATCAACGAATGAAATCCGATAAGAATTTATGAGTTGACCCCGGTTTCTATCCTAGTGTATGAAAAAACACCCTTCATCTTTTCTTATACGCTCCCTCACTTTCACCAACTTCAACCTTTTCATTTTTCTGCTTACCTATTGATTCTTCTTCATCATATTTTCTTGTAACTTTTGGACAACTTTTTATATTTCTTTCATTTGGTTTTCATTCAAAGCTTTAATCACTTAAGTCCTTGTAGCATTCAAAATATGTTGATATGACATACACCTCAAACTCCATCATACCTAGAACCTAACATTCCTAAATTGGAAGGGAAGGACGGACATGCGGCGAGGTAGGATCAATTGCTTGATATCTGGAAGGCGTCATAGGGGAGTGTATTTTGGGGAGATAACTGAAATCGCCGAGGGGAACCGGACCGGGGAGTGGCGAACGGATAAGCAACAGTGGAGGGCGGCCGGATATAGATAATGATGCTCTTGTAGGAAATGAACATGTTGATTTACACCTCAAACTCCATCACCTAGACCTAACATTCCTAAATTGGAAGGAAGACTCCGGGGTAGATCAATTCCGGTTCTGGAAGATCATAGGAGTATTTTGGGAGTAACTAAATCACACCATACAGCTCAATCAACATACACCAAGATAATTCCTTTAGAAAGAATGTCTCTGAAAACCATGATGAAAATCTGAAATCATATCATGAGATTTTGATGATATCAAGAAAAAGTAGAACAATCACTCTGTCTGTTTTTGTATGCGGTGGCATTTCTTTTCTTGCATACTTTTCTCTTTTTCTTTTCATGTGTTGTTCTTGCTTTTGAAGCACATGACATATACTTTCATTTTTTCAAGTATACGATTTCTCATTTCTCTCTTTCTATTTTTCTCTCACAAATCTCTCTTTCTGTTTTTCATCATTCTCACAAACATCTTATGATGAAGAAAATTTTGATCTTTAAAAGTTTTCAATCATTATAAAGACACTCCCCCTTAACATATGCCGAGAAACATTTTTAACATGAAGCTAAAAACGCAAAAATACGGATATGTGAAGGTGAAATGTAAAACAATTTTCCATTTCTGTTTCTTTCTGAAAACTTTTCAACAACATATACGGACACTCCCCCTCGAAAAATACCATATCTTCGTTAAAACCTTTATGAGGGAGTTCCTCTTTGCACGTCTGAGTCCTTTATTTCTTTAGACACTTTTCACAAAAATACATCGATTTGAAGACCTTGTAAAATTGATTTTATCTTGAAAGAACCACATTTTAAAATTCGAATCGATTGTAACGCATCAACTTGAGATCATTGACTTTTAAAACAACTTGATTTTATCTTTTAAGTACCACATAAAGATTTTGAAAAATATTTATCAATGACTCAAGTCAAAGAAGACTTCTCTTCTTTTTCAAAGATAGATGCACTGAAGCGTACACCTTCTTTTCTTTAAAGCACGGGTTATGTACTGAAATGTACACAAGCCATCAGATGAAGTTCGGGTTTCGTACTGAGTTATACGAAAGCCATCATATTAAGCACGGGTTTCATACTGACATTGTATGAAAGCCATCAGTTTAAGTTCGGGTTTCGTATTGAAATATACAAAAGCCATCATATTAAGCATGGGTTTCATACTGACACATATTAAACAATAGATCTTGATTGATGATTAGTGTGTGAAGATCAAGGTGTAATTAGTGTGTGTGTTTAGAGAGAGAATTACCTAACTTGCCTTTTGATTAAATGAAGTTATTACATCTAACCATGGCATAAATTACTATTTATAGCCCTTGGTTAGCTTGTTGACTAAACTTTTCATACTTAACATATTTAGTCCCTGCACTTTATAATAGTGCTTACAAGTAGAACATTTCTTTATTTCTAACAGCATTTATTCATGAATAGTCATTGTTTTTGTTTTTGTTAATGTACGTAAGTTAGAAATTGTATACAGGTCAGATTTGGCTTTTACCTCGGTTTGTATCTTTTTCTTTCGTGTTTATGCATATTGGCAAACGAGCATCAAATTTATAGTAGAGCACACGCCGTTGCTTTTGATTTTAAAACGACACAAAATCCAGCACCCCGCAGGAAGCGCGGGCTGACATACTTGTTATATGTTCAAAACCTATTTTCTGAATGATTCTTATATCTCAAGTCTTATGTTTTGAGTTATTTTTTTAATGGGATTTCAAGATGTCTATTCTCTTCTTGAAATCAAAATTATCCGGTTTGAGTCATGGTAACGATGAGCTCAAGCTCAAGTTTGGCGGATTATTCGATCAATAAGTCTCACATTATGGTTAAAGGTATGTTTAGCGACACATAGCACTAGCAGTAAAAGCAGTAAGAGGTAGCTGTTTGTTTAAAAAATATGTTTGGTAACGTATCTGTAAGCTGGAATTAGAAAGTGTAAAATTACAAAAAAAGACATATAACCCAATTAAAGAAATTATAAATTTATATATGAGGGTATAAATGTAATTTTATAATAAACTGCTAGGAGCAGTTCTGAAATCCTTCTTCAAGAAGCATTTAAGATTGAAGTGGTTAAACAATATTCAATTGCTTGTTGAGGTGTTGCCAAACAAGATTTTCATCTAAAATGCTTACCGCTTGCCGCTTGTCGCTTCTAAACGCTCCAAAATGTTTGTTGCCAAACACAGCCTAAAAAGAAACAGTAAAGTCATCATATATGTGTACGCACTACAAAAAAAATCGTCTATTTAGTGACTATATTTCTAATGACACAAAAAAGTTTCATTAAATCTAGCTTTTTGGTCATACTTTATAAAAAGTGTAAACAAAATGATAACATTTTGAGATTTGATGACACTTTTAATGAAAAATATGAGTCATGAGAAGCAAAATATTTATCCTTACATTTTTTTCTCCACCGCATAGGTTGGTCACCCCGACGCCAAAGGCTATGGCACCGACCCCAGTACCTATGACGGAACCAGAAAAATGGTATGTGGGGAGCAAAAAAAAAAATTTGACAATAACAACAAAATGTTAAAGAAAAACTGTGATCGAAATGATAAATCGAGTATTATTACTTAGAGATGAAAGATTTATAAGGTTTTAAAGTGTTAAATGTTATGTTTTAGTATGTGAGTGGGGGGAAATTTAAGATTTAAACGGGGGGCACTGTCCAAAAAAGATCAAAATTAAAAAAAAATACACTAAATTCTTAAATTTTTCGACAACATGGGGGGCACTTGCCCCCATATTCATGCTATACATCCGTCCCTACCCGGTACAATGCTTGCGCCGTCGTGCTCGGCTGGTCCGATGACACCACCCCCACGAGCCAACCCTATCTTCCTCTCGTATTAAAAGTGTAGGCAAAACACCCGAAATTTTTAATAACATCTTTTTATTAACTTTTACTGATATTTTAATATGTTTACGATATTTTTTTGACTTTTAGTGACACATTTTTCAGTGTCATAAGACAATTTTCTTGTAGTGACTTTATTCTTGAAAATAGATTTCAGATGATTTGTTGATTTACTTTGGAGATTAAATGAGTATCCTCATCTAGCTTTTAATCAGATAACAAGCTAGTAGTGTACACATTAGTATTACATAACAAATTAACTGTCAATATACTATGTTAAAACTTGAAAAAAAAATGTAAACATACATTTATACACGGCGTAGTTCAAGGCAACATCACACGGCAGTATCTTTATTTGCAAGCATTCCTTCTCTATATTAATGTTTGGGAGGTGATATGCACACCACAATAAGTGATGTGCACACCACAAACATGCATATGTGGTGTTGTACCATATGCATTACATATGTGATTTTGTGGTGTACACGTCACTTATTGTGGTGTGCATATCACATCCCTTAATGTTTCTTGTCAGTATCATAATATTCTTTTTCTTGTTTTCACAGTTTGGTTCAGTCACTTTTATGCAGGTAGTTAATTACTTTAATTCCCACATAATTACTTATGTGGATTAACCAACACGATCACATTTTTTAATACTCCTCATTGTTTCAATCTTTTCTAGGTTTCAATCTAGTACTTTATGTTACACGTACTTATATGCACTAAAACCAATTATATCAACATTTCATTGTCGGAAGTTAACCCTAAACACTTCATTTAATTAGAAACATTATATCATAACTAATGCGTGTGTAGTGACATGAAACAGATTTTTTTAGTGATACTTATCATAGTAGAAAAACGATTTGATCAGTACCTTGATTATTCCTTTTAATCTCTGATTCTAGTTCATGTGATTATTACCCCGG